>CAJVQA010000621.1:0-31814 GCA_910591915.1 Cetraspora pellucida
TATTCATCCTTTATTCATTCATTCGACCTGTGTATATATCAGTGATTTATTTAGTGTTTGCAATTTTAATAAGATGTGAAGATTTAGCTATAATAAGCTTTGTCTTTTTAATTTGTTTGTTATTAAGTATAAACCAGTATTCTAGAAACTTGAATGGTTTACTTGGAGGGTAAAAATTAAGTAAATGATTATTGTATATAATAGGATTGTAGTTGGTTAAAGATTTATTAGTTGTAAGTATAGATTTATTATGATTGATTTGAATATTTGTCATATTGTAGAAAGATTCTGCAATGTTAAGAATTTGTGAAAGCTCTTGCTATGAAAATGCAATCCAAAGGGTTTTATCCATGTAAGCAAGAACTGAACAGTGTAATTTTAGTTTGTTATATGTTAGATCTTTAAGATTAGTTGGTCAAGAAACTTTTGTAGAATAACTATTAAAGTTATTGTGAATATATAAAATAAGTAGGTCATAATAAATTTTTTACAAGAAAAAAGTAATAGTTTCACTCTGATCAATACTATTAAGTACAAGGTATGAAAGTGTAAGGCCAAGATTTGTGATAATTTGATTTTGTCAGTTAGTAAATAAGTTAATAATAGTATTAATAATAGAACTAAAAAGTGCAAGATACTGAAAGAAGTGTTCAAGAAGATTCAAGTTAACAAAATCATAAGCTTTACTCATATCTTGAGATAGAAGCCAAATGGTTTTATAATTGCATAATGTATCCTCAGTAATATTGTTAAGTATATGAATAAGTGTAGAAGTGCAGTTATTAAGTAAGGCAACATAGTTGTATGGTAAAAGTATAGAATGTTTTAAAAATATATTACTAATTCTATTAGTAATAATTTTTGTATAGACTTTACAAGTGTGTTCAATAAGACTTATTAAACAGGTAAGATTAAGGTCTCCATCAAATGTATTTTGTTTAGGAATAGGATAGATTCTGCTATGTTTTCATTGTTTAGAAGTTTGATCTGAAACAAGACAGTGATTGAACAAAGCAGTTATAGCTTTAATGCAGGTAGTATCAGCATGTTTAAGCATTTTATAACTAATGCCTATAGGACCACAGACTTTTTTATTAGAAAGCTTTGCTATAGTTTGAGTAACTTCTTTTTTAGTAATAAAAGAAGAAAGAAAGTTATACTATTGAGTATTGATATGTGATAATGGTTGATATTGTGCAGATCAAAAGTTATCTAAGAGGGTTTGGTCAGTTGGTCAATAAGCTGTCTAGTTATAAAAATGAAATTGTATATAGTGTTTAATAAGGTTTGGATCTGTAACTATTTGGTCAAGAAGTTTAATGTTAGAGAAGTGAATAGAAGCTTTATAGCAATTAAGAATGCTATTAATAGCATGTTTGGAATGTGTTGAAAATGTTTTATATTTTTTTTTAGTAGTTTGTTGAATTTGTTGTTAAAATAAAAAAGAGTTTTCAAGATAACAAGCATAGTAGAGTTGTTTTCAAATATCTTGTGCATATTGAATCTAATGATTAAGTTATAAATGTTGATGAGAGATAAGAGTATAAATATTGCACTGAGATCTTGAATTGATATTTTGAATTCTTGAATTAATCTAATTAATATTAAGATTATTGTTAGGATTTTTCACAATTTTGATTAAGTGACCAAGTTTTATAAATAATAAATGAAGTGAGATGCTGTAAAGAGAGTATTGATGATTATAGCTATGCTTGTATGATTTTTTGTTAAAAATAAAATGTATTGCAGTATTAATAATTGAGTGTTTAATTTTGTGCTAAGTGGTTTCAATACTCTTATTTATATTATAGTTAAGTGAAGTGTTGTATGTTTTGAGATTAGAAAAAAGAAGATTAGAAAATTCTGTCCAACTTTCTAATGACATAGTTTTGTAGTTAAAGATTCTACAGCCAATATCAGTATAATAGCATGGTGTTTTACTATATATATTAGTAAAAGTTCAAGAAGAAAGAAAAATAGAATAATAACTTAATATAGAAGTATTACTATTATCAAGTCTATATAAAAGAAAAAACTGTATATTAAATAAGTTAGTTCAAATGTAGTTAATACAGCTTTGACTAGTGTTGTTTGATCATATGTAGTATTTGTTATTAATATGTGCTCCAAGATTATATATATTAGATTGGTATAAATAGTTAATAAGTTAAAATTTAAATAAGAAGCTACAAATGTTGTTATGTATATTAAAGTCTCCAAGAACAATTAGATGTAGATTTAGTTGATGGGCTTATTGAATCTATGTAATTACTATGTTTTGTGTTTTATTTCATTTCTGCATATTAGTAAAGAAGAGATAAACTGCAATAATGTAAAGTTTAATATCACTTTTAAAGAAAAGGTCTAAAGCAATAGCTTCACCTAAATGTGTTTGACAATTATATATATAAGATTTGAGTTGGTTACAAATCATAATAACAGCACCTTCTGTTGAGTTTTCAGAGTTGGCTCTGAAATAGATAAAAAGATTGTTATTGCAGAACTGAAGGTTAATTTTGTTAGCAATTTTTGTTTTAGTAATACATGCTATATTGATGTTGTTATAGAAATTGTAGTTTTGCCAAGCTTTCTTTTTAGTTGTTGTATTAAAGCCTTGCATATTATATGTAGCAATATTTAAATATAGGTCATGTAAGTTTTGGATCAGTATAGAGGTTTGTAGTCTGGTTGTCAGTAGATATAAAGATGAAGTATTGTTAAGAAATAAGTCTAATATGTTAGAGGTAGGGTTAAAAGAATATTATTTAAGAAAAAGATTGTAAAATTTAGGAAAAAGATAAGAGAAAATGATAATATGATTGAAAAGAAATAAGTCATTAGGAAGGTATATATGAGTTCCACTATAAATAGAATTAACAGAGAATGTAATACTAGTAACTTTTTGATTGTAGTTGTGTTTATTCATATGTTGTATAAGTGTTTGAATTGTTTGATTGTAAGAAAGAAGAGGTATGTTATAATAAAGGAAAAATTTGTTGAAACATGTGTCAAGATCAAAGAGAACTAAAGATGTTAAAAATGATCTTTTAGAGTTATCTTCTACAGAGTCAATTACTGTATGCTCAGCTCTCACTGCTGTGCAAGGTATCATAGTCTGCTCTGTACATTATGTTTAACATCACTATTCTGGCCTTCTATATAAATAGGCTTTACCATCTGCCTACTTACATTATTTTCCTTACCAACTATAAAGGATGTATCTTTTGGTAAAATAGTGGCTGCATTTATGAAGGTATAAAAGACAAGCTTATTGAAAAAGGGTCTCTTCAATAAAAAAAGACTTTGTAATTAAAGATGGTGTTTTATATTTCATTTGAAATTTTTCTTATATAATTTTGTTTGCCTCAGAATAGGCTGTTTTTTAAAAGTAGTTTGTGATTTGAGGATAGATAAGTGTTTTGTTACAGGAGTAATATAAAGTTAGAATTCTTGCAAGAAATTCAGTGCTAATAAGTTTAGTTGTAAGAAAGTCAATTGCTTGTTGTTTGCTAAGCTTATCTATGTTGCGATTTTGGATTGTAATATTTTGATAAAGGTTTAAATATAGATAGAAATAGTAGTTGCAGCATTTGGAGATAGTTAAAACATTATTAGCTTTACAAGCAGAGTTTTCTGCATTATTTGCAAGTTTGTTAAGTAATATAGTTAAAATTTGTTTGTCAAAAGATGCTTTATGTTTGATGTTTTTATAGAACAAAGAGAAGTCAAGTTTGGGTTGTTGCCAAATTTCATTTTCTTGTTTAAAAAAGTTAACATAAGATTTTGAAAATGTTTTTAAGAAGTTGAAAAGAGTGTTTATAGTATTGAAATAGTTTATCAAAATTGTTAGGTTTAATTTCTTTTTCTTTATTTGATTGTTTTGCTTCTTCTAAGTAAATGCAGTTAGTATATATACAGAAAAGAATATGATGATTAGTATGTTTAATTGCTTCATTATGATCACAGGTTGAATAAATGAATAAAGGGTGAATAATAGGTAAATAACAGAAAAAAAAACTGCCATTATTCTACTCTATATCTGCCAAATAATGGCAGCATAACAGCAGCATAATAGAAGAATAATAGTAAAATAACAGAAAGTTTGTTAATATGAGTAACATAATAGTAACATAATAGCAAAATAATAGAATAGTTCTATTATTTTACTTTTAGGCTTTGTAACTAAAAGTAAAATAATAGAACTGTTTTATTATTTTGCTATTATGTTACTATTATGTTACTAATATTAACAAACCTCCTGTTATTTTATTATTATCTTGCTATTATGCTGCTGTTATGCTGCTATTATTTGGCAGTTGTTTTTCTGTTATTTACATATTATTCACTCTTTATTCATTCATTCAACCTGTAGATGTTTCTGTAAGTTATTAAATTTTGTAAAGTTTAGTTTAGTAGGCATTATTTCTTTAAGATTAAAAATGAATTTTTATCAAAATTGGAATTTAAGTACATTGAAGATCTTAGTTCATTTATAGATTTGGTAAATTGGCAATTATATAATAAAAAAAAGTTTTTAAACCACTGTTTAAAGTAGTTAAGTAAATTTTTAAGAGATGTAATGTTGAGTTTATATAAGAAGAGTGTTTTGGAAATGTTAAATTTAAGATATATATTAAAATTGCTATCAGAACTAATTATAAGATATTGTTTTTCTTTATCAAAGTCAACTACTTCAGATAAGATTTTAAACCTTATGGGTTGAAGTTAAACATTTTCAATAAATTTGATATAGTCAATGGCTTGATAGTTGTTTGTAAGATAAAGATGAAGATGTGCAAGATTAATACAGAATTGTAATTGGTTTAAACTTGTATAAAGAGAAATAGTTGCAAATAAAGCAAATATTTTTGAATAATTATGTTTTGTAAAGAATACAGTAATAAATGTAAGAATTAATTTTTTTAAAGTTTTTTCAAGTACATCAAAAAGAATTATTATAGCTTTATCAGTATTTGAATTATTTTTCTGAATAAAATTAACTAGAAATTGGGGTTTTTCTTCTGCCATTTTGTGAATTATATAATAAAAGCTAGCTTTAAGAGCTGGTCAATTTCCAATTTTAGGTTTGATTTCAGTTCCAGATTTAAAGTTGAATAAATGTTGTTTAAGAAAATTAAAGATTTTTTTTGCAAAGTTTGTTTGTAATTATGATTTATCTTTTATTTCTTTAGTTACAAAAAAGTTGACAAGCCAGTCAAATATTGAGTTAGCTTTGATTTTTTGTTGGTTGTTGTTAGTATTAGGTTTTGTTTTCTGTTGTTGTTGTTTATCTAGTTGTTGTTGTTGTAATTGTTTGTTTAAGTATGATGATTGTTGATTATTATTGTTAATTGTATTGTTATTTAAGTCCATAGTGTTTGGACTGCTAGTATTACCTGCAGATGATGTTGTAAAAGTAAGTTCAGATGCTAGTGAGTTATAAGAACTGATTGTTTGTTGGAGTTTTTGAATAAATGTAGAAGAGAAGCTTGATAATTAAGTAGGTTATTGAATATTTGCACTTGTTTTATAATAAAGTTTGTTATTGTATAAGGTTGTATCTGCTGCCAGATAATGTTAATTATTTATTTCTTTGTAGGCAATAGGTAAGTTGCATTTACTATATAGGTAATTGTGTATAGTAGGTAAAAGTGATGCTATAAGTAATGATGAAATAAATTTAGTAGAATTTGTAATATTGTTTACTAAAAATTTTTTATCTTTAGATTTTTTGTTAATAGAAATAACTTTATATTGTTTATAAATTTGGTTGAAAGTTAAAATAAAATGGGTGTAAAACTTGTCACAAAAGCATATAATGATAGAACTAGATTTAGGTGCTTTAAAGTAATAACAACTTTTAGTTCTTCTTCTAAGTTCTATAGTTGTATAATTATTTGGTTACTTGTTTGCAAAAATAGGGCATAATATATTAGCTGCATCTTTAAAAATACCAATATCAAAGCTTTTAGGACACTTTTGATAAAAATAGTCAAGATCAATGGTATCATATGCAACTGTTGTTAAGGTTAATATTTTTTTTAAAAATAGATTTCTAAGTATATTTTTCAAAAAAATTTATCTAATTTAAAGGTTTTTAGACTAATTAGAAAAGTTTAAAAAAATGTTTAAGTTTCAGTTAAGCTGATTAGATGTTTAGGAAATTCTAATGGATACCAGAAAAATGAAATTTCTGGGCATTCTAGCAAATTTTCCTAAAATTATCAATGAAAAAACCTGCAAAGTTCAAGGTTTTGTTTTTGTTTTTCATTTATATCTCTATGAGTTTTTGTCTGTTTTGAACAAAATATATATCAAAATATCTGGCTCAGTGAGCTGAACAACTTTTAATAACCAATATAATAAATTTAATTAGTTAGATATTGAGTAAATAGACAAAAACCAAAAATATAATTTTTGAAACTTTTCTCAGCATTTAAGTATTATTAGGACTTAAAACATAACTGCTTAGAAGTAAAAAAGTGTGCTAGACAAGTTTATTTAAGAAATCAAGTAAGGTTTACTTAGTAAAATATTGAGAAATAATTAAATGTTTTTTTGTATTTTTTGGTATAATTGATCTATAAAAAGAGTTGCTCCATGCCTTTTGGTACCTATTATTTGCATTATATTAGTATAACTAAAAGATTATATAATATTTATACAATAATTGTACCTTGTACAAAAAAATACAAACTGATATCAAGCAATGTAAATCTATAATAAGTTCTTATAACTATATAAATTATAGAAATCAGAAAAATAAAAATTTACTTAAAAGACCTAAATAGAGAAATAACTCAAATTTTTAATAATATTACAATAAAGACTAGATCTAAAAAATAAAACTAGAACTTGTAAAATCAAGTAAAGTAATAAAGATATGTTATAAAATAATTACTGAAGTTAGGTAAACTCTACAAAGACATAGCAGTTTAATGATAAGTTCTAACTGCAAATATTGGTTTCTGCTATAGTATAACTAGACTAGCTATAAGAATAAAATATAAAATATTTTAGAAGGTTTAGTACAAGATTAAAGATTTCTTGTATAAATAAACTATCTTAAAAACTTAGTAACTATAATATATTTTTATCAATATTGACTAGATTATTAATAGATATAAGTAAGTAAGTAGATATAAGAACTAAAGTGTTTAAATAAGATATTTATAAGCAGGTTTTAGATATGGCAACTAGTATAGAACCTTTAGATAAATTATTTAAATTAGACAATAACTAGAGTTATATAAATGACTAGTTATATATTCTTTTTTATGATTGCCTTCTGTAGTTGTAATACTACTATTAGCTAAATAGACTATTACTATATTTTTGTAAAATAACAGATATGAGCGTTATTTTAAAAATTGAAATTCTTAAAAATAACATATATGGTTTCAAAATAATAGCCATGTATGTCCTAAAATATTACACACCTCATAGTAGGAAATAATTATTTATAGTAATATTTAAAACTAGGTTTGTTACTAAGTAAACTTAGTTTTAAAACAGTTTTGTTTTATATAAGAAGATACTTAAAATTTTTATATTTGTTTCAAAATAACACTTATGCACATACTTGAAATAATATGCATATACTCAAAATAACATGCAGGTAGGCATTATTTCATAAAAATACAGTAATAAAATCCTAAATTACAAGTACTCACCTTAATATTTAAAAAAATATAATATTTTAGTATATTGTAATTATTGAATTTTTAATATAAGTTCTATATTATTGCTATTTATTAGATTTTGAATAGTAATATTTTAAAAAGTATTTTTTACAATAATATATTATTATATTATAATATATAAAAATAGTCTAATATATTTATAAATCTGTATAATATTCTAATTAAACCAAATATTTATAAAATAAAAAATTAAGTGTTATCTAAAATTAGATAAGGCCAGATTTAGAATAAAGACAAAAAATAACTATATCAAAATTTTATAAGAAATCTATTTATTAATACCCAAAAATGAAATATTTTGAGTTATAAAAAAGCAACAATTTAACATTACACCTAATAATGTAATCTGATTGGCTTTCAATATACACTGCGTACAAACACGTGTACAAATAGAAATTCTTATATAATTTATTATATAAAATAATTTAGTTTTAATACAATAAATAATAAAATTTAGTTTTAATACAATAAATAATAAAATTTTAAGATTTTTTTTATCTAAAATTAAAATTATATTAACTTTAAAAGCAACCACTAATTTACAATTTTTCATATTTAAAGCATTTCTAAAATTTTAGCTGCCAAATATTGCAGGTTTGTAAATTTGTTTTATTTAAGATTAATGTCCATTAAAAATAGCTTTTCAAACCATTTATCAAGTATATTCATTATATTGATCAAGAAACACTGTGTTAATGCATATATATGCAAGGCTAGCCAATTATTTCTTAGATTTGAGCATGCATACATATATACATATGTATGTGCATATACTGTAATTATGTACGCCAATTGCCAAATTACTAAATAAAGAGTACATATACGAATTATTGGATCTCTTTCATAAAATATATTATATAGTAACCAATTTATTTTAGAGTAGTGTCACCTATATTAAGAGATCCGTTCGTTATTTGAAATTTCGAAGAATTCCGCCTCAATTATAAATCTCAGATCTTTTATTACACTTATATTCGTGAATACAAAATATGTCGTTTTCTAACCTAATAATAACATATTACGATTAATAATTGATATAAATTGGGAAATGGCAAAGAACAGCGATGCATTATATTAACAATTAATGATTATAATTTCCATTTTCAGAAAACGATTTTTTAAATTGTAAAATTAAATATTTGATCAATTGTATAGCGATAGTACAAAATTGATTAAATAATCAAAATTGAATCAACTAGCTTATCGAGATTTAAGTAACCCCCTAATCTAGAACCCAATAAGTAAAAATGTACGTATGTGTTACACTTAAATTCGTAGAAATATCAAAATTACATTTTTGATACAATATAAGTCAACTAACAATTTTAATCAAAAACGCAATTTTTGTATCACCCTGGCTAATCAATAAATGTCCCCTACGCTCAAAACAATGATGCTTTTCATAACAGGGCTTTCTTGCTTTTAAAATGTCAAATTATTTAACTACAGAATATTTGAAAGAGATTGTTAGCTTATCAGATGAAACTACTCAAATAATTGACAATATTTACCAATTAAATTTAAAAGATAATGGCTCTTTTAGTGAAATTGTTAAAGAATTATATGATAGTTACAATGAAAAGAGGTTAACATGTGAAGATTTGAATTTAATCATGGACTTTTTAAATCAAATTCTAGTAAATAGAAAACAAAATCCTGATAATATTATCAATTGGTGCTTGAATAATCAAAGCAATCCTATGGCACAAATTGTTCTTGCAAGGTGTTATCGTTTTGGTAAATGGGTAAAAAAAAATGAACAAAAGGCATTTATTCATTATCAAAAGTCTGCTGATATGGGATGTATTGAAGGAATATTTGGTGTCGGTGTTTGTTATAAAGAAGGAATCGGTGTTAATGAGGATGCAGATAAGGAATTTATTTATTATCAGAAAGCCGCTGATATGGGTCATTTTATTGGAATAAATAATGTTGGATATTGTTACAGTAATGGAATTGGAGTTGAAAGAGATGATGATAAAGCATTTATCTTTTATCAAAAATCTGCTAACATGGGATACGTTCTTGGAATATTTAATGTTGGATATTGTTATGATAACGGAGATGGTGTTGATAAGGACGAACATGAGGCATTTATCCATTATCAAAAATCAGCTGACATGGGTTATGTTAATGGAATATATAATGTTGGGTATTGTTATAGTAATGGAATTGGCGTTAAAAGAGATAATAATAAGGCATTTATTTATTATCAAAAATGTGCCAATTTAGATGATTCTGACGCAATAAAAGCTGTTGGTCATTGTTATCTTAACGGAATTGGAGTTAAACAAGATGAATATAAGGCTTTTATTTATTACAAAAAATTAGCCGAAATGTGACAAACTTGCCTATGTTATTATTTTATAATCATAATTAGTTGATTTTGTTTTTAATTTTGTTAACAATAAAAATTAGTAAAAGTATGTTATTTAAATTAAAATTAATACTGTTGAACATTCCGAAATCGATATGCATGAACAGATTTTATATTGGTATTGCAAGATTATCAGATTTTAAAACATTTACTGTTGAACTTCTCAAAATTGATTCTGTTAAAACCGATGGCTTGTTAAATCTGATAAAAATTAATTTACCAAATATGTTTATGTTATATGAACCTCATTGTTTATAATTTTTCATATCTGATATCCTCTCAATAATAATATAACACTTGCCAACCATGCATATCGATTTTTGGGAAGTTCAATAATATCCAGTGTTTTCAAATTTAATAAACCAGGTTCTATAAACATATACCTTTTTATTAGTTTGCCAGAACAAAATTCCAACGGCTTTTATAGCATGTTAAAAAATAAATTAGAATTTTACTTAGCTAAAAAAATTTGTGATGTCTAAAAAGAAATAGTTTGGTAGCGGAAATATCTCTATCCTCGCTCATAATCCATGAAATCTTGTGATAGCAAATGTTTCTCTTGGTTCACACCTGAGGTATGATAATAGTGGTGAATAGTCATTCGTTCATTCAAATTAAACAGGTAACTGCCATCCATACGGATTTTATGCAACCTGTTCAATCCGGTCGAATAGAGAGGATCAATTAGTACCTAATAAATGATTTTCAGGTTTTTGTTAAGCTTCAGAGAGCGAAACTTGTAATTGTATATTTATAAATAATTATAGATGTGGTTAAGTTGCAGGGGTGAAAATTGTAATTGTATCTTTATAAATAAGTATTGCAAAAATTAAAAAAAAGCCACACCAAATATTAGATTTTAATAATACCATATAAAAATAGCACGGTTTTTTTTAGCTAATCTGAGCTAATGATGTCTGACAAACCTACTTTTTTGCGATGACAAAGATTTTATCACTTTCTGATGTTTGAAGAAATCGTTGTGATTAATGGAACTTCTAATGATTGACAACATTCTTGATAGATCAGTTCAAACAATAAAATATTAAATTTATCTTTTTTATAAAGATATCTGGATATATTAAATTTAAAATTTTAGTTATCTTAATACCAAAAAAAAAAATAAATAAATTTTAGTTATAAGGTTGCACTATAAAAGTTATTTTAGTTCTGCATTAAGATCAATTACGTAAATTAAGTAATAAAATATATTTGGATCATTAATAGATATAGCATATAGCGTAATTAATAGATATAGCTTACGTAGTGTAATTAGCATATATAACACATATATAGTGCAGTTTGCAGATATAGCATAATTAGTGTATTTAGTGCATTTTGCAGATAGAAAAAAAGTATATAAGTAATGCATTCAGATATAAAAAGAAAAGAACAGTCACACAATATACCAATAAAATATACTCATCTTCAGTACTTGCCTAAGCCCAATGCTTCTTTTGAGTATAGTACATTTAACATTACATAAATGACTTGTGGTTACCTTATAAATAGGGAAATTTAAAGAACTTGTTCCAAGGGTTGTGATAATAGAATTTAATGTAATATTATATCATTAGTTTTTTTGTTATACTTATTAGAAACTTTTAGTTATTAAGGCTTAAATTAGTAATATGAATATATATAAAGTTTAAAAAATATAAAAAAAATCATTAAGTAGATATAATAATAAAAATAAATATAAACTTTATACAAATTAATTTATTTAAATATAATAGGTAGGATAACAATATTTTGTTTTTTTAAGGGCATGCCGACCTAGTGAAGTGGATAGGTTGTCAACTCTCAAGTGGCAGGTCTAAGGTTCAATTCCTACAGACAACAAATTTTGGAAATTATACTTGTGTTATGGTAACTGTCTCTTGCTGATCAGTTCGGTTTTGGGCATCTGTAATCTTAGGTACACCAAGTTGGGTCCCACTTGACATTGGGAGCTCAGGGCATCTATGCAAAGTGTAATGTTACATGGTACATGTACATAGAAGAATGTAAAACCAGTATTGTATAAGGCTTCAGGCAAACCCACGATAAGACCACTGGGCATAAAAGGTTAAGAAACTGAAGAGACAGAAACTCACTTGGAAATCCTAAGTAAAGAGATAACACAAACTTTCGATGGTGTTATTGAACTGACAGAAGATCATGAAACACCTTCATAGGAACTGTCAAATAAACTGAATGATAAAGATGTGTAGAAGAGCACATGATCAACCAGGCCGCTGGAATTACTGGAGAAAAAGGATATATAAGTATATCATACTGGGCCATCTGGATTGGGAGTCTGAAGAAGTCCATTGTTGGTTCCGAGTTGTGGCTAGTAGGGAATGATAGAGAAAAAGTCGAAAAGATGGGTACCAGGGTTTGGGTGAACTTTACAAGGATAATAGTGATTTAAGGGGTAACCCTGACTGCAAGTGTTGGCCTTGGTCATAGTATCAAACTAGGTTAGCAGTAAAAGGGAATATGGCTCACTCTGGTAGGTTTATCTCAAGAATAAAAATAGTCTAAGGATTATAGTCCTATGGTCAATAGCGAATAGATCTGGGTCTGTGACCCGGTAAAATTAATATCAGGGTTAGATCAGATGATTTAAATAGAACACCTAAGCAGGAGTGTTAGGTACAGCAACTGGTTGGAAACCCTCAGGCGGACTCCTTAAATAGATAATATAGAAAAGTTACATGTGTAGCCAGTTGTACACTCGTCTAATAGTTCATTATAGATACATCTATATAAAACATGTACCTGATATAAGTATTAATAAAAAGCTCAGACCAAAGAGGTCACCTTAATACCGAAAAAAAAAAACAATATTTTGTTTTATAAGAAAAATAAAACTTAAGATTTCATTATATAGTTAATTATAGTCAGATTTTTTTAAGTGCATATTTTTTATATTATATTTAATAATATGTAAAATTTTACTTAACAATTACCTTTAAACTAATACAAACTAAAAATTATGATATTATCCATTATATTAATTACTGTAAACAACTAACAAATATTTTTCAAAAAGTTAAATCACACTTTACAAATTTTTTTTATAATCAAGCATATTCACTTGCTAAACAAAAACCATTATCAAATTTAATAATTCAAAGATTAATTCTCCAAATTATTTTATTTAATAATTACTTAATTTTTTTTAAAGTTTGCACCTTTATTAAAAATTTTATAACTATCTAAGAAATTATCAAATGGTCAAACTTGAACTTTTTTCAAAATATTACCAACATTAAACAGACACTCAAATTTAAAATTATCAGTTCACTTAAAGACAACTTATAAAAATATTCTTTTTACATCAAAATTTTTATTAATAACTTACCTATTATGCAAACCTTAATATTTATTATCTATACCTTTATACTACACCAAATTGCTTTTATTGCACAAATACTAAAGATACTCTCTATCTATTCTTATACTTTAGTAATATTATAAATATCTTGCAATTATTCAAAAACATAATATATAATACTCTAACATTACTTCAAATTACCAACATTATTATAACAACTTTATTAAATATTCTTCTAAATTTTATACTAATTTTTCAAATCTCAATTTAAATATATTCTATATTTTATTACTAGGACTTACTTCATTACTACATATAAAAACATCAAAACACATATTATTAAATAAACAGATTTTTTTTTACTTTATCTCTTAAATAATTTACTAAACTAGTTCTACTAAAATCTTTGGTCTATTCATAACATATTCTAACACTAATAAAAATAATTTTAAAACATTATATTCAAATCCAAATATATCAAAATTAGTTTATCAACCTTACTCAGTTTTTTAAACCATATCACAATTTTTTCTCAACCTATTAATACTAACTTTTATATAACAAAATGGCTTTTACAAAGTTACTTACTAACTATCTGTATTTATTAATATTCAGACAATTACTTGAAAGTTTTCTTCAACCTATCCTAGTTAGAATCTAATTTGAAATAAAAAATAACTATAATACTTATAGAAAATAGGAGTGTAATATCACATTGGGTACTTATTTGTAATACAAATATAGTTTAAAAATTTTTAATTTTAAAACTTATAATTCTATATATATAAAGTTTTTACTTAAATATTGGAATAAAAAAATAAATAATATGTAATTAGATATTAATAAGAAAAAAGTATTTAAGAAGTTAAGCACAATTTTGAATTTGAAATTTATTTAAAAAATATATATATTTATAAAAAATAAAAAGTTTTTTTGTTTTAAAGACTTATACTTTGTAGCATTATTTTTATTGCCTTATTTAATGTTAGTTAATACAATTATTTTTTACAAAAATAAGAGTACAATTAGTTATATATGCAATTTTTAGTTATCTATTTAAGTAGTTTAACCAAGGCTTTTATACTAGATAATATACTTATAATCTACTAAGAGATTATCTATTTAAACCTTTTGATTATTTATTTCATTAATTATTTTACTATTACAAACCTCTATATATACTTATTTAATATATTATTTAAGCAGTACTTACTTTTTCTTTTTAAACTAGTATCTAGATTGTTATATATTTTAAAGCCTATTACTTATCAATAAGACTTAAAGAACTTTTTTATAAATTAACTTATTTATTTTATAGACCACTAACAGAACTAAGTTCTTATAAAATTTATTTAAATTCTAAAATCTACTTTATAGTATATTCTTAGTATTTTTAGTATACTTCTTTTTGTTCTCAAACTTTTTATCTAGATAGCTTAAAAGAACTATAATTTATTTTTAATATATTAATTTTAGTTTAATATTCTTTTTTTAACTTGAATCTAGCAGTCTGGTTAGTAGTGTTGGGTTCAAAAGATTGTTATTCTATTACTTCACAATTTTAAATCTTATATAACATACAATAAGTAACTTTTTTTAAAAAAAGTATTAGATTTGACTAGTAGATAATTAAGGATTTTAGTTATTTTAGGTTAACAAATACAAGTAGAATAAGTTAAATGAACAAAAACTTGCACAAATGATAATGTTTATTTGGGATTTTACAAGATGTATACTAGTTTAGTGTTAGTATTTTATTATAGATATTATAATGTATTAGAACTTGTATTTTAATAAAACTAATGAAGCATACTGCTCCAAAGAGCCATTTTAGCATTTATTTATATTATCTTTAATTATAATTTCTTTAATTACTTAATTAATTGTATTAATGCCAGAATATTTATATCAAAAAATTAATTCTTATACCTGTTCTCACATAAGGTCCTGCCAGAGTATTTATGTTACATTATTGGGCCTCATAGTAGTATTTCTCATTTAGAAGTTTTTAGTTGCTAATTTTTTCATATTGATATTTGCTTCTTAGGTTTAGTTTTTACAATAGTATCATTAAAGATTTTCACTATCTTTTTGCTAGATCTTTTCAAGTAAACATCAGTTTTTCTTAATTTATAACTTTATATAATTAAAAGTATTTATCTTAGATTTTATTACCTAGTATCAGTTTGCATTTTTTTATATAATTAAGATTATACATGTGTTTAATAATCTGTTAGTCAAATTTTTATAAATACTATCTAATACATTTTATTTTAACTTCATTCTTATAGAACTTATTTAAAATTACTTATATCAATAATTTAAAATTTTAATATTCTATATAAAACTGTTTTTTAAATTATTATTATTATTATTTTTTTTTGTATTAAGGTGAGGTTTTGTCTTTATCTTTATTATTAATTTGTTTTGAGCAACTATATGAGTTGACAGGCTGAAGCCAATTTACAAATTTTTTACAACAATGAAACTCAGACTATAAACAAAATTATTAACTAATTTTATCTAATTTATCTGCAACCTAAACCTACTAAAGTGATTAAAACTCATCTAGATTTAATATTGTAAGATGTTATTGGTAGGAATACTATAGTTTATCCATTCAGATATCTATTTAAATAGTTTTTTATTTGTTTTTCTTATGGTAGGCAAATATAGGAGTTATAGAAATCACCTATATGCTGTTAGTCTAGAAGTTTACAAGTACAACTGTAGGTATATGATAGTTGGGTTTGTGGTAGTAATCTGGTTGAAGTGTTGGAGTTAGTTGGTCGATTATGTAGTGGTTGGTTAGGAATATTATTTTGTTGTTTCCATTCTGATAGTTTAATACAGTATAGTTTTTAGATTTGGTTATATATGTTTTAAGATAGTTGAATTAAAAATTTTATTGTAGTATCAATTGCCAACTGGTTGCTAGTAGTATATTCTTGTATAGTATTGATTAATGTGGTTGGAACAAAACCTTGTATAGTTGTGTATATATTTGTATAATTTCTAATAGAGAAATACATGGGTGATTAATAAGTTTGTTATATAGTTCTTGTAATTGTATAGTTGTTATATTTAGTCATGAATTGTTAAAAAATTGTTGTATTGTGTTAATAATAATAGAGTTCAGTATATGTAAGTTTGAACATGTTAGTCAGTATAACTGACTGTCATATATATTGCATGAAATGCAATATTTATTTGGGTATATTGTTGGATAAAGAGAGTAAAGGTAAGATAGTATAGATAGTATTCCTAATATAAGTTTAATTTTAAAAGTTTTTTTAAGACATAAACTGAAGCTAGTATAAGATGTAGATCTTTTGTAATTGTTGTTAAAGAAGAGCCAAGTGGCTTTTTAGTTAATTAGTAAAGATAAAGGTAAAATGTTTTTTATTCAATATTAAGAGGACTACATTGCTATATTATAAGCATTGCTAATGTTTTTAATTGTTCTATGTACAAGTTTCTCTATAGAATATTTGTTATAATAGAGGTAGTATAATAAATTGTATATATTATTATAAAGAATAATAAATATATGTGGTTGGTTTGGGTTTTAGACTAGTTTGTCAGCTATATGTTAAATGTGTTGTTGCTATGTGCAGTTACTTTTTGAAGGTTTATTTGAATTTGGTATGCAGTAATAAAGTTAAGTAATATATGCCATATAGGCCAATAGTTGTAAGAGTATTGTCTGTTAGGTATAGACAGTAATTGTATAAGTTTGTTATATTTGGAAATAATAGATTGTAAATTTGTATATATTGTTATAGTGCTCATTTTTGGGCAAGTGATAATTGCAGAAAGAATTGCTATAAGTTCTGCCTTATATAATGAGGGCCAAAATTTAATTTCTGCAGAATATTGATGCAAAATAGTTTCATCTTGAATTTGAATCCATCTGATACTCATTTTGCATCTATTATTTATAATGTTATTTACAGAATCATCTGTATAAAATATAAATTGTGAATGCAGTAAATTGTTTTGTACAATTTGTTGTAGAGTTTGTGCAACCTAATTTTGTATAAAGATATCAAGTATAGCATTGTTATATATTGTGATATTAGGTTATAAAGGTATTGTTGTTGAGTTTCAGAATGCAATAAAGTATAGTAGGTCTAGTAGATTTGCATGAAGGTCTAGGATGTTGAAAGAGTTGAAGTTAATTTTCTTTTCAAGAAACTTAGTTGTAAAGTTGGTAGGAATATTAAATATGCATTTATTTTGTATATAATTAGAGTTAAAGTGACATCCTGTGCATTGTTTGCAGATATAATTGACTGAAGAGTATAGTTCAGTATGTGATATGTTAAAGTCAATTAACCAGTATGTTATAGATATTGTGTCTTTTATTTGATTGTATTTCTGTGTCTTGCTAATAGCAATGTTGTTGTTATTATGATCATATGCAATTATTCAAGATTTAGGTGCATATTTGTAATGTCTAGTAGTAAATAATATAGAATTAGTGTTAGGCAATTGCAACTGAGGATTTATTAGTCTTGATTAGTAATCAGTAATAATTGTATTTTCAAGTGTAATAAACCATAGTAGTTTACAACCTTTAGATATATGTTGTAATCATGAAGATATATGCTTCCAATCAAGTAATACAAAGTTGTTATATAATGTTAGTTGCTCAAGATATATTATTTCTTTAGTACATAATTGCTTTTTGAATTGTGTATAGAGTTTATAAATGTGAAGAAATTGTTCAATAGGTGTATATAAGTATTGAAGTGTATAGAGTCTAAGAATATTAGAATTGGCTTGTAGAGTTATCTGAAGCTTATTAAATAGTTGTATGATTTTGTAGGTAGTTGTGTTTTTATTGGGTCCATCTATATGTGGATGAGAGTGTTGTAAAATATTAGTTGTAGATCACAAATTGTTTTGCAACTATTGAAATCAAATATGAGTACTAATGGCTATTAAATTTGGATCATTAATACAAAGATGAAATTTGGATATATGATGTTGTACTTGTATTTCCTATATGTTTTTAATACCATATATGTTATGATTTAGGAGTGTACTATTTGGTATAGATACTGGTAGTTTAGCTTTGTGTTTAGCTGTAGTAAGATATTATAATAATATATAGTTATATATTGTATATGATAATACTATGTTATGTATACAATATTCTAAAGTAGAAATAATTACAGTGTTTATGATATATGCAGCTTGTTTATTTGTAATATTTTTAGTTTTTAATATGTTATTAAGTTCAAGTGCTTTTTGTTGTATTAATTTTGTTTAAGTTGTATATTGTAATACAGCTATAAACCAGCATCCTAAAAATTTAAAAGAGGTATTTTGTAGTTGTGCTTGGATAGTTTGATTTATGAAGTTAATATGAGTAGTAGATTTAGTATTTGAAGTTAAGAAGGATTTGTATGGATTAACTTTTATGTAGGCTATTGTGTAGAAAAATGCAGCTACTTGAGTTATTGCTTAAAGCTTTTCTATTAAGTTTGCAAGCCATAGTGTATTATCCATATATGCCAATACAGATGTAGAGACAGTAGTAGATTAATATCTGCTAGAGTTAATCTGAGTAAGCCATTTAGTTGTTGTAGTGTAGCTAGTATATTTCTTATATATATAACTTATTAAAGGATCATAGTAGATTCACCAAAGAAGAGAGGTTATAGTTTCACCTTGGTCTATATCATCTTGTATCTCATATGAGGATGTAAGTTCAAAATTAGTAATAATTTAATTGAATCAGTTGTGTAAAAGATTAGTTATTATATAGACTAATGTGTTAGGCATATTGAGACATTGTAGAGCTTTGGTTAAAAGATGTATATTTACAGAGTTATATGCTTTGCTCATGTCTTGAGACAAAATCCAGATGTGTTTTTTGGTACATTTGGCATCTTCAAGGAAGTTATTGAGTATATAGATTGAATTGTTGATTAAGTTGTCAGGAAGTATAACATAGTTATATGGATTGAGAATTTGGTGTTAAGTTAAGACTTGTGATAAATAGTTAGTAAGGATTTTAGTATATAGTTTCTTTGTATATTCAATTAAACTAATAGGTCTATTAAATTCTTGTTTTTTTGAAATAGGATATATTCTACTAGATTTCCATTGTTTTGGAATATTTTGTATAGTTAAACATCTGTTAAAGAATGCTATAAGTGCAGATTGCATATTAGGTCTAAGATGTTTAATCATTTCATAACTAATTCCAGTAGGCCCACAGGCTTTGTTATTAAGTAATTGTTGTATAGTGTTTATAATTTCTTCTGTAGTGATTGCTTGAAGTATAAGAATATACCATTCAGTATTAATACTATATTAAGTTGATATACAGTCTTTCAATTTTGATCGAAGATATTTTCATCAAATGAATAATGAGCTGTCTATGTTTTAAAATGTTCACAACATGTTATTTAATCTCTGTAGGATTTGTGATTATATTATTGGTAGATTTAATGTTTTGGAGATGTACTGTATCTGTATGTCAGTTTAATATACTGTTAATTATTTTGGTTAGTTGAATAAATAATTGTTCACATCATTTGTTTGTAGCTATATTGATATGGTTATGAAGATGTTTAGAATTTTTTATGTTTCTGGCATTGTAAAGTATTTTTTAGAAAGTTTTTGTATACTATGTTCAAGTAGCAAGGCTGGATTGATAGTTGGATAGTGATTCAATAGTAAGTTATGAGTACTATTAATGTGATCAATAAGGTTATAAATATTAGTAGATAATGGTATTTGGTATGAAAAAAGTTTTTTAATACAATGTATAATATGTTCAATAGTTTTAAGATCATGATGTAATTGGATTGCTTTTGATTTAAATATATGATAAAAATTTTTAATAGTATATTTTTTGTTTGGAATATGTTGAAATACAGCATTAATGATACTGATATGTATTTTATGCCAGGTTTTTTTAAGGTTTTCTGTTGTATTTATTGTAATTAAAACCTAGTGTTGTATTATATTCAAGTTTATTTGATCTGTAAAATCATTCTAGTCTTCTTTGAACATAATTTTGTAATTAAATATTCATCATCTACTTTTGGTTTTGTGTCTGGTTTTATTTGCTGCAAATGGAAATATCCATATAGAGATTAGGATTTAGTGATTACTATTAGTTGAGAATGATGAATTGTCAAGTTTAAATTCATTTAAATATGGTATAAGAGCATTATAGGCCTATATATAGTTTATTCTGGTTTGGTATCGAGTACTATGCTAAGTTTTTTGTAAATTATTGGCATGGTCTGCTAGGTCATACATGTTTGTATTATACAAGTAATTGAATAATTAAAATTTAGTTTCTGATAATGTAGTTATATTGTTGTCTTTATTAAAATTTCCGAATATAATAGAATATAGGTTGGATAATATTGTTTGTTGTATCTATGTAGTAATAATGTCTTGTATAAGTTTGTGGTTGGCAGTATTAGTGAATGAGAGGTATACTGAAATAATTTTAAATTTATAATTATATTTGAAAAATAGGTTTATAGCAATAGCACTACTGGATTGTGTAATTATATTGTATATATGAGGCTAAATATTATTTTTAATCATTATATATGTTCCTTCTTTAGATTCTGTAGAGTTGGACCAGAAATATAAATAATAAGGTGTGTTTTAGAACTTGGTTTTTGTATTTTTAAAGATTTTTTTTTAGTAAGATTAATTATATGTAAGTTATGAGTTAAACAGTAATTTTCCTATAGTAACCTTTTTTCTTGTGTGTTGTATCCTTGAACATTGTGTGTTGCAATATTGAGTTTAAATAAAATATTCTTGTTAAGAAGATTGGAAAAGGATTTTAGAGGTAGTTAATAATATTTATAATATTGATGATATGAAAGTATAGTATGATTAGAAAGTAGGTTGTTATTATAGTTAGTATAAATATGAGTTTCTGTATGAGATAAATTAATAAATATTTTAAATAGCTTGGTGAAGTTGTGATGTTGTAAATATTGAATAAAAGAGTGTAATGTTTGTGGATAATGAATGAGTAGCATATTGTTATTATATAAGAATAAATTGTAGCATATATTAGGGACAATGAATTTTGAAGATGTTGTAGTTAACCCTGATATATTGTCTTCTACAAGGGTGCTTACAATTTGAAGCTCGGCTCTTACAGCTGTAAAGAGTTCCATAGTCTGCTTTGTGCATTAAGTCTGACCATCATTCTTCATATATGTTTTTTAAATTATTACTAACATTTTTTTAATATATATTAATAAACAATTATATAAGTAATTATAAAAAATATATTGTATTTATTTTTTTAACTGAAAAAAACAACAAAATAAATCTTAATCTCAATCTAATAACAAACTTCTAATATTATTAAATTTAACTACTAGATATACATAATTTTATAGAAACTATACTAATTTATGTTTTTGCAAACTTTTTAATTAATTATATAATCATTTTAATACATGCTCTTCTAATGGTCAAACAATTAGCAAAATTAATATTTTATTTATTTTATAGATCAAATATAGCATATTATTAAATTATATATTAAATATCTAAATCTAAATAAGCTTTGACCATTTTAGTAAATTTAGATTACAAATAAATTAGACTAAGCTTTTATTTATATATATAATTTTTAATTTATTTGTTTTGTACAAATAGTAGTAGTTGTATAGTTGGCAATTTAATAGTTAGCCTTAACTACAAGTATTGGCATTAGTCATAGTATATATATATATAACTATTTTAAATTACTAATAAAGATATAATTAAAGCTTATCTTAATATTAAAAAAAATAATAATACTTTGGCAATTATACAAATATAACTATAGTTACAAGTATTTTATCCTAACTAATTGACAGAATATTACTATTATAATACAGATATATTTTCTAAATTTTGCTTCTAGTAAGTTTTTAACTTATAACTTGCTATTTAAAAGAATATTAACTGATTTATTTTACTAAATTACTACTCTTTATAGAAAACTTTAAGTATAATGAAAAATATATAGTTAGAATTATAATTTAAAAATATATTTTAGAGATAATGACCTGATAAATATATAAAAAAATACTAAATATTAGGTTAAACAGCATTTAAATATATAAGAATCAAATAATTATTCACTTAGTAAATGACACTTAGATATACAGAAACTAGGTAACTATTTACTTAAGGGCAGTATAAAGATCAAAATGTTTAAATAGATAATTTTTTAGTAGATTATAAGTATAACAGTTAGTGTAAAACTTGCAAGTAGACTACTTAAATAGGTAATTAAAAGTTGTATATATGACTAGTTGTATACTTATCTTGTACAAGCTATATGTAATGCATAAAACAAAAATACAAATAAAGGTAGTAACTACTATAACTTTGGCTTTAACAAAAGCAATAAAAACATTTTAATAAAAATATCATATTTTAATAAACTTTATTTTTTAATTTTATTATTAGAATTTTAAAAGTTTTTAAATTTTATATGTTTTAAACAAATACTTTTAATACTACTAAGTAAAGTTTTAATTTTTTTTAATAAATTATTAATATAGTAATAATTAAAGTTGATTAATTTTAAATTCTTTATAATCTATACTAAACTAATATCTAAAAAAAATATATATATTTAAAATTAAATTTTTAAACAATTTTAAATTTTTTATAATATTAAAAAACATAAATAATTTTATATAATAAATAATTATAGGTTTTGTTTAAAATATTTTTTTATATTTTTATTTTTAATTAAAGTAAAATAAATATAAATTTATAAATTTTAGCAACCAAATTTGTCTGCTAAACTGAATGGTTTAAGAGATAATAGTTTTATATCCAATAACCTCTTAATAATAATATAAATTTGCCTATTATGCATATCTATTTTGGAAGATTAACAGTAGTTTATGATGTTTCAAAACTATTAACCTTTTAATACTTGTCCATAATTATATTTGCTTCAAAATATAAACAAATCTCAAACACCAAAATAACAGATTGCTTTTATAAAAAATCAAATAACAAAATTTAACAAAAAAAAATTATTTTGTAAATATATTATGCATAGCTATAAGAATATATATTATGTTTAAATGAAAATTATTAATAAAGCTTTTGAGATATTAGTTTGGGCTTGAGTTTGGGATTGTGCGACAAGTATATCTATATTATCGATTTTGTAATTTAAACAGTTATATATGTTAAAGTTTCTATGTTAAACAGTGAAAGTTTCGATTGATCTCTATAAATATGTAACATTTTATTGGTTCATCAGTATGTAATTAAAAAAATATCAATACTTTTATTGCACATTAAAAAATAAATTAGAATTTAATTGGATAAAAATTGTTTGTGATGTCTAAATAAATGAGTTGATAGCATAAATATCCCTGTCTTAGCGAAATCATGTGATAGCAAACGCTTCTTTTTGATTCAACATAAAATATGAGAATATCAATGAATAGTCATTTAAGCTGTTAGAATTATATAGATACCTGCGAAAAGAGATCATACAGATTTTGTGCAATCAGTGCAGTCTGGCCGAATAGCATTTGATTTCTGAAACATAATATAGAAATGATTTTCAATGATTTTTGGTACACAATAATTAATACTTATATTGACACTCGTGGGAACATACAAGAATTTCAAAATTACATTTTGGTGCAGTTATATAAGTCAACAAATAGTTTTAATCAAAAACTTAACTATTGGTGCATTAAAAATTAAATTTTGTGTCACCTTAGATAAATAATAAATTTCCGCTGCACTCAGGACAATTTTAAGTTTGTTTCCTTGGCTTTAAAATGTCAAATTATCGAACTGCTGCACATCAGGAAAAAATTGTTAGTTTATCAAATGAAACCATTCAAATAATTGACAATATTAACATTACCAATATTTTTAACCAATTATCTTCTAAAGATAGTAGCTCTTTTGTGAAATCACTAAAGAATTATATAGTAGATACAACGAAAAAAGTTTAAAATGTGAAGATTTGAATTTAATTATAAACACTTGAGATCAAATTCTAATAAATAGAAAACAAGATCCTGATAATATTATCAAATGGTGCTTGAATGACCAAAACAATCCTATAGCACAAATTGTTCTTGCAAGGTGTTATCGCTTTGGTAAATGGGTAAAAAAGAATGAGCATACGGAATATATTCATTACCAACAGTCTGCAAATATGGAATGTATTGAAGGAATAATTGGTCTTGGTGTTTGTTATGGCGAAGGAAATGCTTTTAATGAGGATAGAAATAAGGTATTTATTTATTATCAGAAAGCCGCTGATATGGGTCATTTTATTGGAATGAATAATGTTGGATATTGTTATAGTAATGGAATTGGAGTTGAAAGAGATGATGATAAAGCATTTATCTATTATCAAAAACCTGCTACATGGGTTATGTTCTTGGAATATTTAATGTTGGATGTTGCTATGATAATGGAAAAGGATGAGTATAAGGCATTTATCTATTATCAAAAATCTGCCGACATGGGTTATGTTACTGGAATATATGCTGTTGGATATTGTTATTATAATGGATTTGGTGTTGAAAGAGACAATCATAAAGCATTTATTATTATCAAAAATGTGTCAATTTGGGTGATGCTGATGCAATAAAAGCTGTTGGTCTTTGTTATCTATATGGAATTGGAGTTAAACAAGACGAATTTAAGACTTTTATTTATTGTAAAAAATTAGCCGAAATATGACAAACATGCCTATGTTATGATTTTATAATTATTATTAGTTAACTTTGGTATTATTTATTTTATTAATAAATAAATAGTAAAATAATGTTATTTTAATTGACATTATTTTAAAATTAGCACTGTTGAATCTCCCAAAATCGGTTTGCGAGGTTATCAGAGGACATTATAACTATAGTTGATGCTGTTAAAACCGATAATTTGTTAATCTAATAAAAATTAATCCAATATGCTTCTGTTATATAAATCTAATTTTTATAATGTTTTCATATTTGATAACCTCTCAATATTGTTATAAATTCAACAGCAGTTCATGGTGTTTTCAAATCTGATAACCTTTCAATACTTGTCCACAATGTATATCGATTTCGGAAGGTTAAACAGTAATATATATGCAAGTTTCAATTGATCTCTAAATATATGACTTTTTATTGCCTGATCAGCATGTAATTACCAAATTTTAACGCTTTTATTGCATGTATAAAAAATATAGTAAAATTTTAATTGATAAAAAAAAATTTATTGTAATATCTAAATAGAATTATTTCGCAAAATCACGTGATAGCAACAGTCTCTTTTGATTCATGCATAAGATATGAGATAGAGTGAATGGTCATTCATCTGTTTGAATTATATGGATAATGGAAATAGAGATCATAAAGATTTTGTCAATCCGTTAATTCATTCGGGTCATTTTTGCTAAGAAAAGATCGAAAATCGGGTTACACAATATTCAATTCCCAGATTTATTTATAGTGTATACCAGGAACGGAGTTTGTACAACGTACAACGTAGTGTATGGTTTATAGGATGCTTGTATTTTAAAGTGTTTAGACTATCTTATTTAGTCATTGATTTGAACACGGGCCCTTACTATTTATTATCGTGACTTTTTGATTGTCAGGTTATTACCTGTTTTACACGAGATCCCACCTGTATTATCAATTTTGTTATGCAGCCTTTTTACTATTTTATGCCTTTCGTTTTCATTGATCTATCTTATTTCGTTTTCGCATGATTTGGAGTTGCGCGAAATAGCGCTTGCCATTATAACGGTTTACTTTATCCCAGTGGTTTATATTGTTACTTGGTGATCGTCGGGATACACACACACAAACAACAAAGAGAAGCAATGAATTGTCGCTAAAGAATGGGGTATGTCGCATAATGTTCCTCAAACGTTCTAGAGGCGGAATGATTTGCACTGGTCTAAGACGATATTTGAGGGACATTATGAAGAGGACTTGGATAGGGTAAGTGAATGAGTTCTAAAAGAACATTTACTTTATGAATTTGGATCTTTTATTGTTTCTTTGAAGAAGAAATTGAAGAAATCTTATTTATATTTTATTTTATTTTTTGAATGAGAAATGGCACATACTTTGTTCAAGTGAAAATGATTCCTTTTTATAAGGATTTTACAGCGAAGCAAAAAGATCATTTTTGAAAAATTCACTATTATATTAATACTTATTCCTCATTATCTCAAGCCTTTTTATCCTCTTTTAGTTAATTCCTTTACCTTCACAGCCTCTAGTTCCTTAATAATGTTTGGCATCCAAAAACATTTTCATGTAGTTCTTTCACTATTTTCTCATAGAACCCAAATGAATTCATTCCTTTTCAATTTTATACAGCTCCATTTCTCACTCATTCAATGCTTTCTTTTTATTTTTCAATTAATATTTTTATTCATTCAATCAATTGGAGATACACTTACATGGTCATAAGTTTTTCTTGACAAGGCAATATTAACACATTGATCCATTTTAGTTTTTATCTTTGTTAATCAGAATAATGTAAATTGTTTTATTATTTGGGTCTATTAATAGTAATTGTTCTGAAGATTTAGTAATTACAGTTACAATTTTATGTAGTATTGATTTAGGGTTTCATTGTTTATTTATTTTAGGTAGTTTTTCAAGATCAGGAAGGTACAAGTTGTCATTTACAATATGTAATTCAGATGTCAATATGTAATTCAGATGTTAATATGTAAAATCTTGGACTTGATTAAATAATCAATTCTTGTAACTTTGTGTGAAACTTTGAACAATGCTAAAAAGAATATGAAATTCGTTTGATATATGATAAATGGAGTGTAACTGGTTTAATATAGCTTATACAAACTGTATGTATACATTTCAGATTTAAAGTTATGTCTTGTTATTTAATTACTTTATTTCTGATTTTACAGGTTTTTTTTTTAATATTAAAATGATTTTTTTTTATTAATACTTTTGATGAGTATTACAATGAGTGTATAACTGGTTATACAAATAATTTTTCTATATTACCTATTTAAGAGGTCTGTCTAAAGGTTCTTTACTAGTTGTTATATCTAATACTTCTGCTTAGATATTCTATTTAAACTTTCTAATCTGAAACTTTTATATTAACTTTATTAGATCACTTATATTCAGATTCTTATCTCAACCTTAGACCTATTTATTTTTAAAACAAATCTATTAGAGCCTCTATATCTTATATATAGCTAACTAGGTTTTTATATAATACATTATAATTACTTAATATTAGTAATCAGAATTAACCTTAAATTGCTATATTACATTATTTTTACTCTTGTAAAATTTATCCAAATCCTGGTATCTATTTTTCTCTTTATCTTTCTACTATCTAACTTAGAATCTGACAAACTTCTCAAACTTTCAATTTAGATAGCTTAGTATAATATAACTTAGTATTTTTTTTTCTGGCAGTTTTAGCAATCTAGTTAGTTATATGCTCTTCTATACATCTTGTTATCTGATTGTATATCTATTTTTTATTAGGGTTTTCTAGGCTTCTATTGGTTTGACAATATCATTGAAGATTTGTGCTATTTTTTATTTAGAAATTTTCAAATAAGATTCTGTTTTTTTTAGTTTTTTGGTCTTTTGCATCTGTTAGTTTTATCATGAATTTGCATTGATGTCTTATATAATACCAGTTATTAATATTTTTTTATATATATGTAATGTTATATTTCATATAGATACAATGAACTTTCAATGATGAGTAGAACCTAATTAGTTGTAACTAAGATTACAGATACCTAAATCTAACTAATTAACAGGAAACAGTTTTCTGTAATATAAATTAATTTTTAAATTTTATCATAAATAGGATTTGAATTTTAGACCTGCACTTGAAGGATAACAATCTAACTATTATACTAGAATTGCCATCTTTTCTTACAGATTCTAACTTTATATGCATTGCATAATTTCTATAAAAAAAAAAATTAACTTGTTTAAATTAGATTTAATAAATATAACAATGTTAAGTTATATCTTGTTTTTGCTTATATCAGAAACAAAATACATTATTTTATAATAAATAAAATGTTTTTATATTATATATAATCCTAAAAATTTATTTGTTTTTTGGCAATCTGTATTATTATACATCATATACTAATTACCTTAAAAAAAATTGACAAAAATTTTGTGTACATTATCTATAGTTAGAAATAAGTCATTGTATAGCTTGCAGCATTATATAATATGACTAGAATTATACTAGCTAGTTATAATTATACTAACTAACCTAGATTCTAAAAGTCTTACTATGCAGTCTTTTAAAAATTTTGCTGCATACAGCTTATAGTGTACTATATATATAACATATCACTATATATGCCTAATAGTACAACAATCTATATACTGTATTTACAATATACAATACTAATACTCTTTACATTTTTTATTTCTGGTTTTGTTTAATAACATTGTGCAGCTATCTTATGGTTTATCTTCAAGTTAAGTGAGTGTTTATAAAATTTTAAATATGATTGAATAATTGATCATGATGATTTATCTTATACTTTTTGTATTTGTACAATAAATTTTTGCATAAATATTACATATGTACTAGAATTTTTTGTCTAGTTATTGATTTTAATACAATTCTTATTATTGTTATTATGACTTTTAAATTGTTGTATTATTAGGTTATTATTTGTTTTATATAAGATTTTACTTTTATTATTAATTTTATTATAAGCATTTTATATTATTTTATGTTTTTTATTTTATTGATCATATTTTAAGAATAGAGTATATATAGATTATTTGTTATATAATTTTAATTGTAAATTTTTTTATTTTGGTATTTAAAAATATTTTTACTAACTTGACTGTTTTTAAACTTTTAAACAAAGTTGTAAAGCAGACTTTTAAATTCTAATGATAGTAGAATCATTAAATTCAGATTAAAATTTGTTAAAATAGATTTATTTAAAGATTAGTATTATAAGTCTATTATAAAAATTATATGATAATTATATGATAATTAACAAATTAAAATGTTACTACTGAGACTTTTATAATATATATAAGTATAGTTTTTTTTCAAAATAATATATATTATAATTTGCTAAAATAATTACCTATTTTCATATTCTCAAACAACCAACTATTTCAATTTTAGAAATTCTTAAAACATATAAAACTTCAATTTACTCACAAGCTCAAAAACTACTTCAAGATAAATTTAAAATCAAATTTTATTCTTTTAAAAAGTTTAAAGATAATTTTTTCTTTAATCTAAAACTCTCTAAAAACAAAACCAAAACTGATAAAAGTCTATTCTATACTGAAATTCTTAGCCAAGATGCTCTTTCATCTACTTATTCTTATAATTCTTTTTAATTAAATCTTTTATAAAACTCATAAATGCAGCACTACTTCTGAAATTATAATGTCCTCTATTGAACATAAGCTATTTCCAGAAGAGAATAATGTAAGTGGACAGGTAGTTAAGTCTATTTATACAGAAGACCAGGTTAATAATAGCCAGACCCAATATACAGGACAGGCTATAGTATTCTGCACAGTTGTGTAAGCCAAACATACAGTGAGCAAATCTACAGAAGAACTCTCCACTTTCTTAAATTCTATTTTATCATCTCATATCAAGAAAGAACAACAAGACTCATCTTAGAATATACTATATGATCCAGATTCATGCTATAACCTGTGGTTAGCATATTTGAACCTACATCTATTTCTATATCCTCAAGCACTTAGCTTCTTTTTAAAACATATTTATTATTATAACTACTTAGTACTAAACAATTTTAATTATGTATTTACAATATCAATTAAAATCAATTATAACAAATTTATCAAACAAATCTCAACCTTCATTTGAATATTTCTTTTCACAACTATTAGGTTATACTTATTATCTTTATATATCTATTTCTTTTAAATTTTCTTTAATAAACAATAATACACCAAATACTAACCTAATCATAAAGGAAAATGACATAAACTACAATTACTTTTAATTAGTAGAAACTATTTTAGAAGGTCATAATGAAACTAATATAGCTAAACAATATTATGACAACATCCAACTTAATAGTTACTATAACAAATTTCTATTCTATAACCATCTACCACTGCTCTCTCATTCTCAAACTATTATTTCTTTCTTATGATATATTCATAGCTTTGGCTATTCATCTAATAATACTTGTGGTTATACATTAACTATTTCGATTAAAAATGATTATAGTAAAGCTTATGTTTATCTTCCATTTGAAACTAAACCATTATCCAATTCCTTTATCTTATCAGTTCAAGCTATCTAGTATTATCTAAACATTCAGCTAAAATCAAACATATCAATATCTGTCTTTTCTATATTAACACTTCTAGCTTCTATTTCTAGTAACTTAACACAACCTAGGATCTCTAACACTTCACCTCTAAATCTTACAATCTATATTCATAATGTTCAAGAATTCAATAAAAACCTCAAACAGTAAGTTTAAAAAGATTATAGTATCTTTTATTTTTTGAATATTATTAGTATTATAGAAACTAAAATAGTAGAAGACAATGCTATTATCAAACTTTACAATTCAAAACACTTCTTTTATTTCTGGTCTTGTACTAATAATTCCAAAGCAGGAACTGCACTTATGATTTAAAAACAACTTACATCTCATATATACAATATTCTTACTTTTTCTGACTATGCTATTGCTATTGATCTCTTCTTTAAACATAATCACAAATTTCAAATAATATCTATATACTTATCATATGAAAATTCACAACTTAGACTTCAAATACACAATACTATTATTCAATAGATTTAACAAGCAACTAACCAAAACATTATATCTATAATACTAGGTGACTTTAATATGCCATCTAACAACTCTACCTTCTTATCTATTAAATACAAATTACTGCAATTTTTACAATACAATAATATCTACAACTTGGCAGATTATACAAATATTTCTTCTTATACCTGGCACAGTAGTAGACACTATAGTACTATTGACTACATTTGGGCCTACCTTCTTTTACTTAAATATCTTAACTCATTCTACTTAGATAATACAGAAAACTGTACTCAAAGTGATCACAAAATTCTTATATCCTCTTGGACTTTCTGCTATGTCTTTATTGGCAAAAACAGATATTCAACTTGAACTAAAGAAAGAACCTTCAATTACAAAACAATAGACAAAGTGCAATGAGAAATCTTTGCCAACCAAGTTATCTATAACCTCAATACAAACAAAAATTCTACCTTAATCCAAACTCCTGAATCACTAAAAATTATATGATATAAAATCTAAATTAGTATTATTTTTTTTTTTTTTTTTTTTTTTTAAAAGAGAGGTCTATCCTCTATCTCTTTATTAATTAGTCAAATTACATAT
>CAJVQA010000622.1:0-31813 GCA_910591915.1 Cetraspora pellucida
TTATTATATCAAATTTTATTTATATATTTTAACAATTTAAAAAAATAGATCAGAGCTAAAAAAATGCAAAAACACAGGCAAATTTGCTTGTGTTGGTTTACAATCTAAGGGATAAACTCATTGAAAATAGCTATATAAGTAAAGTATAAATAAAAAATAGTTCTTCTTTTTTTGTTTTTGCATTAGCTTGATGCAAATATAGCTTTGTCATAAATAATATAGTTATAAAGGAAATAATACAATGATATAAAGAACAATGATAATGTGCAAGAAATATTTCCAACAACATTATTGAATAATTGTGTCTTAAAAGATAGTACTAAGAAGATATCAAAACAGAGTATAAAGAGTTGTTTGGATCAGTTGTCAATAGAAACATTAAAGATGATGTGTAAGGGTAAAGGTTTACCAAAAATAAGAACTAAAAGAAAGTTAATAAAAAAGTTGGCAATAAGAATAATTAATAAAATAAAAAGGAAGTATATTAAGAATAATAATTAATATAAAGATAGGTAGAATGAAAAGTTGAGTAATGTGCTAAATATTTTAATGTTTAAAAAGGATGAAAGAAGATCAAATATAAATAAAAGAAGTTTTGAAGTTCAAGAGTATATAATATCTAACTTGCAATATATAACTTTAAAGAAGTTTTTGAAGAAGACAGTCCAGGCAATGATTAAGAAGTTTGTAAGTAAGTTTAAGAGAAGTGTTCAGATGATGTAGCAAAATGAAGAAGATAAATACTGGCCAAAATTAAAAAAGCCAAGAGACCAATTTGAGTATGATGAATAGTATAAGACTAGAAGATTTTTAAACAGTATATTGAAAAGTAAAGATTGGGATTTGATTGTTAAGACTTGGGATGTTGTTGCAACTAGGGCATTTATGCTAAGAGTAACAAGTAAGAAAGAGTAGAATATAGCAATAAGAATTAGAAACCTTTGGATAATGATCCTATAGAAGAATATTTTTAAAAAAGCCTAGCTAATACCAGACAGGTGATGAAGAACAAGCAACCAAGATTAGGAAATAAGCCAAAAATAAAAACAACTTTTATAAGATGGTTTGCTAAAGAAAGTAATATGCTATTAAATCAGCCTATACAATAGTCTGTATTTCAGTCTGTTCAATAATTTGGTTTTAATTCAAGTGTAGAATCTTACAATAATATAGAAACAGAACATAGTCCATATCAGATAATTTATAGAACTAATTAAGAGTGAATCAGAGTGGTTTTAGGATAATATCTAGGATAAGAAAGTAAAAAATCCTGGAATTGTGTGTTTTATCTGTAAGAAGAAGAGTCATATTGCTTAGAATTGCTCTTAAAAAAGATCAGATCAGCCCTTTTGAGAGACAAGCCAAAAGCTGACTACACTCTGTAGAAGAAAAAACAGGTAGAACAGAAGATAGTGGAAAGAATTCATTTAGAATTATCAGTAAAGTATTGAAAAAGGATTGTCAACCTAGTAGCTTTAGTAATGGTATAGCTAAAAAACAGAATACTACTTTTTCCAAAAGAAATAAAGTTATTAGTTTAGAAAAAAGTGAAGCAGTTCATATTTTCATAAGATGAATTAGAGTGGATAGAATAGGAATTGAAAAATTAAGAGAAATAAATGTGATAAGGCTAGTATATGTAAAAAAAGCAAGATTTAATTTCTTGCTAAAGGTGAGCCTAGTGTTTTTAGTTCCAAAAGCAGACCTAAAACATTATCATTTGGTGATAGATTTAAGAAGGCTGAATCAGGTTCTATCCAAGAAGTCATTCTATATCAAAGGCCTGAAAGAGTTTTTAAGAATAATTGAAAGGAATTGGTAGATAGTAGTGTTCAATCTGAGAGATAGATACTATTATGTTCTGATAGACAATTAGCTTAATAGTTTTTAAAGTTTTAAATAAGAGAAAAGTAGTTTCATTACATGGTTCTACTATTTGGTCTGTTCTAGTCATCTTATATTTTTTTAAAGATAATGAGAGTGCTGATAAGATCTTGAAGGTCACAAGAAATATATTGTAGAAATCATATCGATAATGTTTGGATAGCAATCCTACTAAAAAAAGGTTTTGATGTCAATAAGAAAAGAGATGATAAAGGTCAATTTAAAGTATGTAGATTTGTAAAAGCAATGAACAAAGAATGTTGAAAACCAATGATAAGGATAAAAATTTATAAATTAATAGTGAATACATAAAAGAAAGTAGTCAAAGTACCAGAAAAGAAAATTTGGATAGTGCACAAGGAGTTAGGAGTAATAAAGAATTTGCATGTAATATTAGCAAGAAGATTGGCATTATTGTTAGAGAAAATTCAAAGTTTTGTATGAGCTTTTTTCCAGTCAGATGAAATTACTGAAGTTTTATATGATAGTAGATGCAACAAATCAGGGTTTTTATTAGTAGAACAAAAAGGTTTAGTTGTCAGATAGAACAATGAAGGATATAAGATGATTAAGAGAAAATATTATAAAATAGAATAGCTAACCAGTATGAAAGCTGACACAAATAAAAGCAGTCTTTATGAATGCATCAATGAAAGGTTGAAGTATCATATATTTGAATTGTGTTATAGCAAGAAGTTAGTTGAAATTGTTCAAATCAACAGAAATATCCTAGTTGAAAAGTTTAATAGCATCATAGGTTTTGGAAACTCTTGTGAAAATGCTCAAACATTTATGGTTAATACTGTTTATAGATAACAAGATTGCAATAAAAATGATAGAATATAGAGAAAAGTGTCTATGACAAAAGAAAATTATAAGGTTCTTATAGGAGTTTTGTACCAAAAATGTCATATGAATTTACAAGATCAGGTGGATTCCAAGTAAAAGAAATCTAGTAGATTGTTTTACAAAAGAGTAAAATATAGAGAATTGGCAGTTAAACAATTAGGTATTTGTAGATTTGAAAGTCAAATAAGAACTATCAACAATAGATTAATTTGTGAGTCATTTGAATATGAAAAAGAAGCATTTTAATAACTTAAATTTTGTCCCAAGACTGAAATAGTCAATTGTTTACTCAAAGTTGAAAAAAAAAAATGAATTATGCATGACTTCTATTCAAATTGATTCATAATGTATTAACATATAGTCAGGAATGCAGAACACAAGTAATATTAATTCCAATAGCTTGAATAGCAGTAATATGGTGACTAATGTTTTTAAAAGCATCAAAAGAGGTAGTAGAATTGTTTTCAACTATGAATATTATTATTTTAGAATCATTAAAATAAAAGGAACCATATAAGAATCTAGTATAAAGAATATTAGCAACTAAAATAAGATAAGAAAAATATTATTAAGAAGGACTAATAATTTAGTTTATAAATTAATTAATAAGAGTTATAAAATAAGATTAGAGAAGGCATGGAAGGAATTTGAAAAGTTTTGTAATTGGATAGGAGAAACAGCATGTCTAGCAAATATAAATACAGTAAAGACATTCTTGGATTGATTAAAAATAATAGGTATAATAGCATAAGTGCAAGAATTTTTGGATACAATAATAAGAATACATAAGAGAAAGGGTTTGAAAAATTTAAAAAAAATTTTAGAATAAAAGAAATAATAAGAGAGATTAAATTATTAAAACTTAAAACTATAAGGTGAAATATCCACAAGATTCTTTTTCTTTAGAAGCATTAAGATAGTATTATAAGAGTTTATCTAAGAGAACAAATGTGATTTTATGGTATAGAGATTTAGTATTAGTAGCAATAGGGTTTTGTATAATATGTAGACTAGAAGCATTATGAAAATTGAAAATAATAAATATAAAAAAGAGATCAGGATTAGTTTGGATGAAGATTAAGAAGACCAAAAATGACTTATTTACAAATGAGAGATTTGTGTTAATTGAGAGCACAAAAAGTAAAATTTATTTTATAAGATTATTGGATAAGTATTTGAGAGTAAGACTAAGTATAATGAGTGATGAGTCTTTGTTCTTATCAAAAAAGAATAAAAAAATGTCAGTAATGATAATTTTAGTAGTAATAAAGAGGATAATAGAAAATATAAAAATTGAGAGTTGATTTATATCTCACAGTTTAAGGATAGAAGAGACAATAGCAATAATAAAAGAGAATATATTATTAACCTAGATAAGAACCATATAAAGATAAGATTCAAAAATGATGATGTTTTACTTGAAAACAGTAGATAACTAAGGATAAAGTGTTTGTAAAAATGAAGTTTTGAGTAAAGGATAACTTAATAAATTCATAAGATTATTTGATATTTGCAATATTACAAGGAAGAAAGAGAATACAAATTAATTCTTTTGATGATCCTAAAGTGTGTATTTCATAGTATTTAGTTGTAATGACTAAGTGACAAATGAAATGCTGTGAACAAAATCACAAAGCAGTCATTTGTTACAAGATCATATTAGTCATTTATGACATTATTACTAGGTAAGTAATTGTTAATAAGAGAATATAATTGAATAATTATTGAGTGATAAGGTCATTATAAATAAAAGAGTTGAGTACTTAGTTTAATAGAATAGAGTGTGGTAAGTATAAGATCATTAAAAATGATTATATAAATAAAATATAAATGAAAAATAGTTTTTTCTCTTTTGTCTTTACTGTTAGCTTGATGCAAGTCTAATTTTGTTGATAGAACTCAACCATTAACCATGGAATTCAGGAAAAAAGAGATTGTAAAGGTAATAGGTAAATAGGATAGCCTGGGTGAGCAACCCGGATATCAAAATAAGGAAAATGGATTATGAGAGAAAGTAGAATAAACGAAATGCATGGAATTAACAATTTAAAAGGAAAAGAAAAGAGGGTACGATACTATAGAATTAGCTGGTGACCACGTGAGCAGCGGGGCAAAACCCCATAGTGTGTATTTTGTTGTATTTAGTTGTAGTGATCGAGTGACAAATAATATTTATGTCGCATATGAAGTAGAGATTATCTAAAGTAACCACTTTATATATTTAAAGTAGCGCCCTGGCTAAAATTAAAATCTAATGCATGCATGCATGAAGATCTAATTTCAGGGGCTTAATTTTAGCCAGGCGCTACTTCAAATAAATCGCTACTTCAGATGCGACATTTATATGACTTTATAGAACTACATAAAGTTTATAAAAAAACAACTTGCTGATGTTCTTGATGTAAAAAATTTTTATGTACATCTAAATTAATATAAATAAAGTGAAATTGTATAGTAAATATTCATGAACATTAATATTTTAATGTCTGGAAATTGAAATATTAAGCAAATGAATATGGTTGTAGAAGGATAGAGATGTTCAATAAAATTATTAGAACTTCGCCAGAATTAAATAAATAACAAACGAGAAATATAAAAAAATTTTTATCACTAATTTTATATTATAGTTTGATAATAAATGTCCGTTTCTACTATTGCTATTATTATTTTATTAATTTCATAAACATAGCTCACATCATAAGTTAGTCAAAATTTTGTAAAGTTGTTTGTTTATTTCCAAACTTTAATCGATTTACTCTAAAATAAATTATATTAAAATATTTTCTAAGTATTGTTATATCTAAAGAATGGTGATTTTTATTTTTTCATTATCACGGTGTTTTGACAGATGTTTGATTTAAATAATCCTCTCAATTATAAATGATGAAAATTGCACAATTATCCAACTCCTAACTTTTACTATCGCATATGTGTAAATAGCATCTATATATCGTAGTGATGGTTCTAAATTAAAAAGACAACAAAATAAAATTTGGCATTTAAATGACAGCTGTATTGGAATAACTAATTAAATCGAATTATCGGATCAAATATAAGGACAATTTATCATATTACATATTATGTCAAGCATTAATTCAGCGGATTTTTTGTAGTAAATGAAAGCTTTATATTCATCCTTTTCAACAACGATTTCATAAAGATAACAATAACCAACATTATTTAAACCACCAACATTACCCATATCAGCACATTTTTGATAACGAATGAAGGCTTGATATTCATTTTCATTAACACCAATTACAAAATGGTAACAACAACCGGCATTATTTATCAGCAGCTCTTTGATAATAAATGAAAGCCAATTTTCATCTTTATTAACACCAATATCTTTTTCATAACAAACACCGAGACAAAAAGTTACTTTAGCAAGATCCAAATCAGCGGATTTTCGATAATGAATAAAAGCTTTATTTTCATCTACCAAAACGATTACAATTGTAAGAATTATTTGAGCCATAGGAATAAATTGATTTTCCAAGCACCAATTGATAATATTATCAGAGTTATAATTTTATTATTATTATTATTATTAAAAATTGATCTAATATATTAATAGTTTGTTCCGAATTTTTTGCTTTTGATCTTTCTTCAATATATAAATTATATAATTCTTATTATATAATTCTTTAACAATTTTATTAAAAAAATTCGACGACTTTTTTATCTTGTAAATTTAATTGGTTAAATTTATGATTTATTTGAATAATATCAGATGAATAATCAGATGAATTATCAATGAAATAACGTGTTTTTTTTTTTAATGTTCTATAATTAGATTACTTGACATTAAATTATCTGTACAACAATGTCTTTAAAATTTCTACGTATACCGTATTCGGACACTTTGTTTTTGTGTTATCGTTATCGATACAGGATTGCAGAATTGGCTATATAGTAACACAAAATCCCTGATAAACTAGTTTGGCGTTGGCGTACTGGTACGTACTGTACATTGACATTGGTCACCGTGTTACACGAATAAAATTATAACCTAAATTTTAAATTTTAAAATTGAGATTAGTTTTGGGACATTCCGAAATATGTGTTAATTGTCTCAATAATAAGAAAAAAGCAGGGAAACTAATTATCACATGGTTTGGGACGTCAAATAATTTGGATACAGAGATAGACAAAATTGTACAATAATTACGTAGTTGCTGCCAAGAAAAAGAAAACATTGAGGCACATGATGATCAACATCAAATCGGGCAAATTTGTTAAGAAACACTCTTTGTGCTCTACATAACAAGTAATTTTACTAAATGAATCGCTTAATTCTAACCTTAATGTAGTTATTAATATCAAAATATAGCTTACAAAGATTTCAAATACTGTAATCATTTTTTGAAAACAAAAGCAAAAAACATTATATTTAGCAATAATTTCAAAAGTAACAACTTCAAAAAAATATAAGTAACAATATAATTGACAGTTTCCTTATTACGGTATTAATATACATATATTATTTATTGCGCATTAGCGTTAGAGGTGTTAAGAAATATCAATATAGATTACAAATCAATCACATAATTAATATTTTAACTACAAACATTTAAACTACTATAGCAATTCAAATAGCATTATATAATACTGCATCAAAATGACATCATCATGAATTACTAAACAAACTAGTTTGAACTTGATCCATCGATTCAACATTTCAATTACCGAATTCTTTTCTTACAGCAGAGACTGTTAATGTTACACATACTTTAAAACTGGTGAGGGATTATATCCATCACAATTGAATCCAACATAAAATAATTTAATTTGTAATTGATCACAGGCGAGAGGGATTCATTTTGGATCGGGCACTGTCTCTACTGTATTCTTTTCTATTATTAATCTTTTTTTTTATTATTTGCAAATTCTTATGTCTGCTTTTTTTTAATTGTTTTAGCATTTTCATCTGTTGCTCTTCTGAATATAGCAGCAACAATAACAACAGGTCCGATACAATGAGAGTTTTAGAAATTAGTTATCAGATAGAACGCAAGATGAAAAATGTTTATTTATTTAAACTAATTTTTTACAAATAAAATTCATGAATCGAATTATTAGCAAATAAAACATAAGGTACATTGAACATATAAATCAGCATTTCTCAGCAACACTGACAGTACGTAATGGTGTTTCATGCGCTGGAGTGACATTTCCTTCGGAAACTTTGTGCGCTGAAGGACCATTGCTTCCCGAAGCATTATTAGTTGAATGAGCAATTTCTTCTTTAACCTTATGGTTTGTAGCATAAGCAGAAATAACTAAAGCAAAATAAATCTGTAGTGCAGGAAACAAAATAATTAATGATTTAATATTACTTAAAGTTAATAAAAATACAAATTAAATAAAACCTACCATAATAAAAATGATCAAGACATTGACAAATAACAATTGTAAATCATCTTTACTAAAACCAACAGGGCTTCTATAAGTGATGATGATAAAGATTGCAACCAATGAATCTAGGATCTCAATAATCGTAAAGACATTATAAAGGATAGAATAAATTCTTAAAAGATGTGATGTTTTCTTATGTAAAAAAAAAATAAACAAAAAAATAAAATGTTAATAATTTAATTACAGTATATCATTACAGTATATCGTATCACATTGTGTACTCATCGTACTGTATAGTACATACCTCGCAACAGCAAGCGAAAAGCCCAAAGATAGTTACAGGAAGGAATAAAACACTAACAACTAAATCTATAATTATTCCAGCATTAACTATAGAAATAAAAAATAAATCATGTTATAATCCAGCGAAAGAAAATATGAAATTAAACAAAATATAACGCTTACAATCGTTTTCTGTAATTGACAATACATCACAAAGAGCGATATATACTAGTCCAACCTAAATGTTCAAGTTTATAAAGTCACTAAATTCTAATACATAAGCCCAAAAAAAAATGTTCAATTTCATAAATTAACTTACCATAGAAAAGGTTGTTATGAAAATAACTCCCCCTCTCAGGGGAATGCAGCCGCAACAATTATTAATTTTATTAACCAAGTGCATTCTGATTGTTGACCTGAGCTAAAAAATGGTCCAGTATTTTTTGTAGGGCTGAGTTAATCGTAAATAAAAACTAATCTATTTATAAAAAAACATTAACTTCCGATTTAATATCAAAAATGATACAGGTGTAAATTCGCATCCACTTTTAGAAATATCATTGAGTGACGTTAATAAGCACTTTTTATGGCTAGGTTAACTTAAGTACTTATTTAAATAAAGGTACCGCACATACGGTACCGCACATACGTACTGTACGTACGTACTAAGAGTGAAACCATTCATTATAGTATCTTTATTCGTTATTGTCAATTTTTGCCCCTTCAACAATATGCAATAATGTTGTGCATTAAGTTGCTGCCTGCATGAAATTAATAAGCACATACCTGATATATACGTACCGACGTACATACGTTGTAAAAGGGGAACTTAAAATACAGCAGTTTCACGTAATACGAATCCTTGAAAATTTGAAATTCACAAAATTTCGAAAATCATTAGAATTATGATTATTTGATTAATTATCTACAATTTTGAGCCATTACCGGTCAATTATATAACTCTAAAGACAAACTATTAAAACAACCAAATTATTCTATGCTTTAAGGAAATTCAAATCCATAAAGATTTTAAGTCCTTTTGGTTATTAATAATATAATTATTGTCTTCAACCTTATTTGCTACTCAATTTAAGCTATAATTATATTGAACTTATTTGTTCAGATAAAAACTAAAATTTGGTTCAAAAGTGGATCTTTTTGATATTTACTAATATCAAAAGCTTATTAAAAGTGTTGTCAGAAGTTAAAGTCTTATTGAAAGCGTAAATTTTAATAAAATCAAAAATTTCAGAGTTAAATATTGCTATAACCTGAAAATATTTATATCTTTTCATTATTTGTAATTTAATATTATATAAAATAATACAAATATATAATAATACAAATATATAGTAACCATTTTTAATACCCTACAGTATTTTCTCATAAGAATGACAATGAGCGTTATTTAAAATTATGCTTAATTTAGGCCAAAATTCGAAATTTACACTTCTGGGCGTTATTATGCGAAAATATGGTAGTTAATTTAATAAATACTAGCTGAAGAGTATAAATTGCATTGTAAAATTTGAAAAAAATTACTAATACCATTCATTTAATATTGGAATTTCTGCAAAGTTGGCGAGTTATTGAAATTCGGTGAGGTTAGGTTAGGATCAAAGGTAGGATCTATAGAGGGATAGTTCACATAGTAAAATTTTTCAACGAAGCTTTTTGTTATAGCACGAAATGTGGTTTCTTATGCTGATTTTTGAGATATAAACGTCCTGAGCGTGTTACGTTACACCTAATCTTAAAATCTGATTCGTAGTTCAGGAGCTCTGCGACACCAACCTTGTACACATTTACGATATGCAAATCATATAGTCATGATGAGAAACTTGCGAACGTTAAAATTTTAACAATATATGGTTTTAACTATCTCAATTTGTTATATAATATTTGTTTATTTCGCTAAATTAATTATGATAGTACTTTACATATTTAAATTATAGTCTATTCAATTAATATCAAAGCAATTCTCAGTTAAAAAAATAAAATTGTTGAAAGTTAATAGTTTTTTAATAGAATTAGGATGCTGTTGGTTTACAATGAAACGTTTTTTTTTTTGATTTACAAAAATATTATAGAACAAGTTATTTAGGTTCTGATGATGATAAAATGATTAGCAGTTTTCAAGTTATTGCCATTCCCCCTCGCAAATTATACGATTTTACGTATCGCCAATTGGACTCAAATCTGAGCCTATGTGTTATTTTTAGGAATCATTTATTATAATCAAAACACAACAAAGCGATCAACTTTGCTCACATTAATGATAAATTGGAATCTTTGCCTTGAAAATCACCATCTAACATTTTCTAATCGGGATAATTGGACAAAACAAACCCCAATACCGGTTCAAGTTTATACGTAAACCATCCTTATCTTATTAATTCAATTGTCCATTGAATAAACTATTAAATCATAAAGGCATAAATGATTTTTACATATAAATATAAATCAATATTTGGGTTTAATTATCCTGATCGGAAAATGCCGGATGGTGTTCTCAAGGCAGACCTACGTTTTTTGATCATCACACAATCAAAATCACGATTTTACATGCCACTTCATGATTTTTCCTGGCATTTGAACTTACTAACCGACTATTTCCTTTTTGATAATCTGTATTGCCTGCACAATTAAGTAAAAACTAATTAACAAGCCGCAAATTTTCAAATTTTAAAAAAGGTTTTGGGTGCATACTGTTTAATTTGTGACCTATGAGGAAAACATAATAAACCGTTTTCCTAAAAGATAAATTGATTTTTTACTAAGAAACCTTTTTTTAAACTTCTAACGAAGGTTTAAGAGAAAATAATCCCGAGCATAATGGAGTTGAAACGTTAAAGTAGCTCAGTGAATCATGAGATATGAGTATTTTTGTCTTTGTAACATTTCAGCTATCCATTAGCAAAAATTTTCATGTGTTGGTGAGGTATGGGTTTTATTTTGTTGCATTTTATTTTTAATAGGGTTTGCATGTTATTTCCAATGAGGTTCATAATACAAGATTATTTCCAGTTTTCTTCTATACCTTTGGTGCATAATATTATATTATCAATCCAGTACTGTTAAATGCTATCATCATGGTTTTACACATCTCCTACATATATGTTTACTTCTCTATATAGCAGGTAGAATCTTCACATATTGTCAAAGGTGTTTCTAAATCTGGTAAAGTCAATTATTTAGATTATTTTTATGTTTATTACTTCTCTTACTATTTCATCTTTGGTTATGTAAAACATTCTTTTAATTAAATTTTGTTATCCTAGATTCCAGATAGAACTTATCCGTATAATTCTCTCAATCAAGTGACTCACAAGTTCGATATAGAAATAGTGTTATCTTTTTCTTTCAAATATTTATTCGTATATATCATATTTGTCAAGAACCTTTTGTAACTTTATTTTTATATATTATATCCTCTTTTTCATAATTAGTGCAAATTTATACTTGCATATAAATTTTTAATAAGGGTTAGCATTTGATTATAGTCTTTATTTTTTAATTTTTTAAAAACAACTAATTGAAAAAAGAAATAAAGTTAAACTTTGATAACCTTAAATTCAATAAATTAAAACTTTATTTATAAAGTTTATTTTATATAAATGTTAAATTTAAATTATTTAAGCAATATTTAAGTGAATACTATTAATCAGATTATTAAATTTAAATTAAAAAAAAAGAATATCAAATTAGATTTAATATATTAAAAACAGGTTACAATTTTACTAAATTATCTGAATTTAAAATCAAAAGACAAAAATATAATCTTCTCAACTCTTAACTAATATCTTAATTAATTATTATTATAAAACACAAAACTATACTTTATTTTTTTATCTTTCTCAACTTATTCTAAATTATATCTTCTCTTTAATTAATTCACAAATCTCTCTTTACTTTTCATTAATACCAAAAAATTCTCATATTATTTATAATATTCTTCTTCTTATAACTTATCTATTACTACTATTAATAGTCTTAAAAATAACAAAATTATTTTCTTAAAACAAATTACAACTGTAAATAACAAAAATATTCTCTTATAAAATAATATATATTTACATACAAATAAACCAACTAAAGGTCATCAACTATAATGATTTATTCAAATTCTAAAACTAAATCAATCTAATCCCATTAATCTAACTTGATCTACTCTAAATCTACCTTTTACAAATCTCTTTTTTAATACAATTAAATTAATATTATCACATTTATTCTCAAACTTTTTTTTTCTTATCAACTTTATTATACAAATAATCAACTATTTTATATCTCTTATCAAACCATTTTCTAATAATTTTTTTTTTAAAAATCTTTTCATCTACTTTAGATCTCTTACAACTTTTTTTAATTTCTGATTTTCTTACATCAAACTATCATTCTTTCTATTTATCTTATAATCTAACTAACAAATCAAATGATCAAATAATTATTTAAATTGATTTTAGAAAATTTCTAACTTTAATCAATATATATAATTTCATTTCTTCTTAACTACTTTTTTTATTACAACTACAAATAATTTTATTATCTTATAATACTCAACTTATCCAACAATTATTTCATTTATTAATATACCAAAAACAATTAACTAATCTTAACTATCTTATTTTCTAATTTATTACAAATAAACTAGATTTTTTATACTAATAAATTAATTAAAAATTTTTAAATTTCAGATATAAAATCTAGTATAGAATAGATTTGCAAATACAATATATCAATAAATTTAATACAACTATACAATCTTATCCTATTCAATCTATACTGAATTCAAATCAGTTTTTTATTTTCTATTTGTAGTTTTATCTAATATTTCTTTAAATATCTATATCAATAATACAACTGTTATTAAAAATCTTGAACAATCTATTATTTCCAAACCTATATAAACTAAAAATTGAGATATTATTTAGTATATTAATTATCTTAAATATATCAAAAACATTATTATTATCTTTTATAAAATTAAATCATATTTTACAGACTTATTTATAACTAAGCAGATTTATTTGCTAAACAAGAAACCTTAAAATCCATTATTAAGCTCAATATTTTGAAATTCAATATTACAAATTACTTCTTATAAAACAATCTTCTAATTCTTTTTAAAATTTATATTTTTATTAAAAATATTATAATTATTCAAGAAATTGTTAAATAGATAAATTTAAAATTCTTTCAAAATATTACCAATATTAAATAGTCTTTTCTATTTAAAATTATTTTTTTTTTTAAAGATAACTTATAAAAATATTCTTTTTGTATTAAAATTCTCACTAATAACTTATCTATTATATAAAACTTTAATATTCACTATTCTTACCTTTATACTACATCTTATTATTTCTATTGCACAAATATTAAAGATAATCTTTACTTATTCTTATGTCTTAATAATATTACAAATACTCTATAATTACTCAAAAACACTATATATGATACTCTTCAATTACTTCAAATTACTAATACAATCTTAACAACTCTATTAAATATTTTTCTAAATTTTATATTTTATTTCTCAAATTTTTAATTTAAATATATTTTATATACTATTACTAAAACTTATTCTATTACTATATATAAGAACATCAAAACACTTATTAATAAATAAACAGATACTTTTTTACTCCATCTTTTAAACAATTTATTTAACTAATATTACTAAGATTTTTGGTCTACTCATAATATATATTAATACTAATAAAAAAACTTTTGCAATATTACATCAAAATCTAAACATATCAAAATCAGTCTACTAATACTAAAACTTTTTTTCAATTTATAAATATCAAATCTTTAATTATAAAATAGCTCTTACAAGGTTACTTTCTAATAACTTGTATAATTTAATGTTTAAACAATTACTTAAAGGTTTTCTCTAACCTATTTTAACTAGAACCTAATTTGAAATAGTTAGCTATGGCACTCATAAAAAATAAGAGATGTAATGTCATATTGGATACCTAATTGTAGTACAAATATAGTTTAGAAATCTTTAAATTTAGAATTTATATTTCTATATATAATGAAGTTTTACTTGAACATTATTTAATATAAAAAAAAAAAAAATTAAAAACAAAACAAAAATAACTAAAGTATTAAAAATATATTGTAAAATTAGTATTATTAAAGTGATTTTGAGTTTATAGAATACAAAATCAAGAAAAATATAACAAATTGTTACTTAAAAATACAAAACATTATGAACATTATATCACAGAAAAGACAAAATAATTTGGCAAGACTAAAATATAAGTGCAAAGTCTTGGTCTATTACTAAAATAGTTTTTATTACTATTATAACTATTACTAATGATTATTATTTTACTGACTAACTCTCTTCTAACTCTCTAAAAAAAGATGCACTTATATACAAGAATAATATTTCATAAAAAAAACAGTACAGAGACTCATGAACATATATTTTTCTATTGAATTCAAATGTTTTAGATTTATTATTATGATTAGAACCTTGAATAGCCTTCTACAATACAAATAACTAGCACAATCTGGCAGATTTACCCTAATAAACAGCTATAGTTTACAATAAACAGCTATAGTTTATGTTTCTGTATTATAATAACATTGTTTCAATTAGGCAACTTGGTTTTAAAGTTTCTCAAAGTACAATTAATACATAATAGTTAGTTTTTTAAAACATGTTCTTGTTGTAAAGGGGCATGAGTCAGAGCAGCACTGGGTTAGAGCAACTTTGATACCCATTTTGCTCTTAATAGTACTAAGATTTATATTAATTTTGCAAAAATATAGTTCTATTATAATTTATAAAATAAATAGATTAGTTAACATAAAAGTTTTCAAGACTTATAGTTAAATAATATAATCTGAAGTAGGTAATAATTTGATAATTAATAAAAAGAAAAATTAAATATTAATTTAAACAATACTTAAGTATATAAGAATTAAATACTATTTCTCTAATTAGTATAAGAATTAAAATATTTAAATAAATAATTTTTTAGTAGATTATATACTGTATATAGTAGTTAGTATAGAATCTGTAAACAAATTACTTAAATAAATATCTAAAAGTTATATATATAATTAAAAGTTATATATATAATAAAAGTTATATATATAATTAGTTGCAAACTTATTTTATACAAGTTATATATATATATAATTAAAAATACAATAAAGATAATAGTTGCTATAAGTATAAATCTTAGTAAAAACAAAAAAAATCATATTTATATGATAATAAGTATTTAGTAACTTAGTAAAATAAATAAGTTATCACTTCTTAAAGTAGCAAGTTAAAAGTTCAAAACCTACTAATAACAAAAATTTAAATAATTATTTGTGTTAGAATTATTATTTTTTATTGATCAGTTATAATAAGATACTTGTAATTAGCATAATTAATATGTTATAAAGAATTAATATAATCTTAATTATACAAAGAAATGCAAACCAGTACTGGGTAATACAACTCTAAAATAGGTTATTGTAGTCATATAAAATTTATAAAATAAAAAAACAGAATGCTATTTAAAAAGATCTAAATAGATTAATAATACAAATTATTAACAATATTACTTTAAAGACTAGATTTTTAAAACAAATACCAATATAAAAGAATTATATTACAAAGTTGTTTTTTATAAAGTTTATATATTTAATTTTTTTTAAATATTAAAAGTAAGGCTATGTCTTTAACTTTATTGAAATTTAATTAAAGTTTTTATAAAAAAAAGATTACTTTTAAATTATACATAAAGAATAAAGACTCAAATATATAATTTGTAATCTAAACCTACAAGAGTGGTTAAAGCTTACTGAGATTTAAATGTTAGTAATAATATAAAAAAGAGAGCTATAATATTTAATCCATTAGATAGTCCAAAGATTAATTTTAATAATAATTTATAATATTGAGATAGGAGATAAGAGTAGATTATAAAAAGAACTGTAAGTTAAGTTTGTAGAAGATATAATTTGAGACTGTACAAAATATAAAATACAATATAGAATTCATATTTAATTGTATATTTGTTGGTTTAACTAAAGAAGAAGAAGTTTAATAGAAAAAGAAGCAACAATACAATAAAAATAAAAGCATTATGATTAGTGAAAATAAGTTTAATAAAAACTAAGTTAGATAAGATAGAAATAAGAAATGATATATATGAAAAGTTGTATAATTTAAAACTGTTAAGTGTAAGAATTTTTTAATGTAAATTAAAGACAAGATTAGTAAATATGTCAAAAGCAGTTGCATTTAAAATGCAATTGAAAGAATTAGAAATTAAATAATAAATTGTTTAGATAGAAAAACAAATAGTTTAGTGTAACTAAAAACTAATTTGGTTGTATTTGTGACATAGAGAAAAATAAAAGAAGTTATGTTTGTAAAAAGTATAAAAGACAGATAGTTTATTCAAAAGAATTTTAATATAAAAGATTTTTAGAATAAAGAAATAAAAGCTATAATCAAAGTTAGAAACTTTTTAATTATTATTAATATAAAACCAAGTAGCTTTCTAGTTTATATTAGATGCAATAGTAAACTATTTTTAAAAATAATGTTGGAATATTTAAAGTATTATGATATAAGTTTGACAGATAGTACAATAAAGTATTAAATAGAAATCTTAATAGAAAATTGGTTAATAAATAAAGTATAGTTAAGATTGTAAGAATTTTTAGTTAAGAATATTAAAAATATAATATTTGGTAACTACAAACAAGTTAATAGCAAAATTATTAAATAGATTATCTTGGTATGCATGATTTTGTAAAAAGTAAAATAAATATTATATTAGTTAATAAAGTTGATAAGAGTTTAACAAATATAAAAGTATAAAGTATGAGTATAAGAGAGTTTAGATGCTAATAAGCAGATACTACAATATATGAAGATTACAGATTAAGTTAATAAAAATGTAAACAGAATAGTTTCTAAAAGCAGTAATGATTGCTAAGAAAATAGCAAAAATTTTAGCTTTAAAGAAGCATGACCAGAATTTAACTTATATCTAAAATAAGTATATAGTTGCAGATTATTAGCTTGACTCAATCTATGTTTATTGAGTATTAAAAAGTACCAAGCTCAATAACAGAACCATTAGTATAAAATAAAATAGTAGTTAGATTATAATTAAAATTAGTAATAAACTGTAAGCTATTAATAAGTTGGTTTGATTAAAAGATGCAAGGTAGTTGTTATAAGTTGAATATTAATAAAAAAGAAGATGAAATGTATAAAAGGTTTGAATAGATACAGAGTATGCAATGTTAAGAAAGTTGGCATATAGATTAAAAGTTTTTTTAAAATTAATATAACAAAGTAGTTTAGTAAAACTTTGAAAATCAGCTTGTTTCTGACTTTATTTTCTTGTAACAAAAGCCTGTGCTTCTGTATTGCTATTGTTTTCTTGCTATATACAAATTTTAGTTATTTTTTTTTGCTTCTTTTTAGTATTCAGCATCGAAACATGTTAGAGTAACTGTAGATCTTCAAATAATATTTTTAATAAGATTATCAAACATAATTAAAAATATTATATAATCTACAAATAAAAAATAAAAAAGATGGGTGTGGCAACCTAGTGAAGTGGTCAGGTTGTTAACCTTCAAGTGGCAGATCTATAGTTCAAATCCCATAGACAATGAATTTTGGAAAATAGGTCTGTGTTATTGTAACTGTCTCTGTCGATCGGTTGGATTGATGTATTTGTAACCTTTGTTGCACTATCTCGAATAGGAGCTCAGGGCATCTATGCTAAGTATAACATTACACCCACATAGAGGAATGTTAATAACTGATATTGCATAAAACTTTGGTGCAAACTTATGATAAGACCATCAGGCATAGAAAGCAAAGGAACTGAAGAGTCAGAAACCCACTTGGAAATTCTGAGTAAGGATGTAGCACAAAACTTTTGACAGTGCTGTTGGACTAATGGAAGCCTATAAAACACCTCCAAAGGGATAGGTGAATAAACCAGATGGCAAGATGTGTAGAGGAGCACATGACCATCCAGGCTGCCAGAATCATTAGAGAAAAAGAATACTAAGATATACCATACCGGGCCAGCTGAATTGGAAGTCTGAGAAGTTTGTCAGTCCTGAGTAGTAGTTAGTAGAAGATGATGAAGAGGATGTCAGAAAGATGGATACCAGGGTTTTGGGTGAACCTTACAAGGGTAAAAGTGGTTTAATAGTTAGCTTTGATTGCAAGTGATAGTTTAGGCTAAAGCATGACCAGATGAGCTGTAAGTATAGGATATAGAACATACTGGTAGGTTTAGTACAAAGTTAAACATGTCTTAGTGAATATGGCATATCTTCACTGGTTTACCAGAGTCACTAGTAGGGTGCGGTAGATGCAGGATCAGAGTGTTTAAATAGAGAATCTACAGATGGGTTCTAGGTATAGCAACTAGTATAAAACCTTTGGGCAGACTACTTAAATTAGACAATAACTAAAGCTGTATGAGTGGCTAGTTGTATACTTTTTCTGTAATTGCCTCTGCATCTGTACATGTACAGGCACTGGCCAACTTATACTATCAGTAAAATCCTGGATCACATGTACTCATCCTAATATTTAAAAAATAAAAAATAAAAAATAAAAAAAATTCTTTGCTTAAATGACTACTGCAAATGATATATATTTAAGATATTATAAAATAAATTAGTTTATATGAAATATAACAATTAAATTATGTTAAATAAGGTTTCTTCCAACCTATTCTAGCTAGAAAATAATTTGAAACAATTATTTATAGCACTTATTAGAAAATAGAAGATCTAATGTCACATTGGGTGTCTATTTTTTAGCAACACAAATGTAGTTTAAAAATCTTTATTTTAGGAATTTTTTTCTGTAATTAAATTTTTTATTATATTTTAAAGTTTCTACTATGATATTATATAAATAAAAAAAAAAAAATTATATTAAATATTAAAACTATAATTGAAAGTTAGTGTAAGTAAGAATTTTTTTTTTTTAATGATAAAGTTTTTATCTTTAGAATGTGACATTTTTATTTAAGTATATAGAACATGGCATGCCACCAGGTGCTACCTTATATTGGAGGTTATAACTAGTTACATGTGCACTTTTGATGACTAATTTAAGTAGTTTGCTTATACATTACTATATAAGTTCTATACTAGATGCTATATCTGTAAGCCAACTATAAATCTTGCCTATTTAAACTCTCTGTATATGCAATTCTTTTTGTATTATGAAAACATCTTTAAGGCTACACCCATCCAAGTTTCTAATGCTGATCAGTACTCTTAGGATTACATTATCCTTAATAGAAAACTTACTAGAGCATTTATATTCCATATATATAAACTTAGTTTATGCAACATGCTATAGTTATCTAACATTTACAGTCACAGAGGTTACCTGCTTAACCACTATATTACACTATTTTTACTCTTATAAAGTTTACTAAAATTTTAGTACCTATCATTTTAGCATCTTCTTCATTATTCCCTACTAGCCACAACTCAGAACTATTAGTCTTATTCCAGACTACCAATTCAGATGGCCCAGTCTGATATACTTTTATATCCTTTTCCTCCAATAAGTCCAGTAATCTGGTTGGTTATGTGCTTCTTTATACATATTTGTTATCTAGTTTTAACCTTTGGTTTCTATGAAGGTATTTTATTAGCTTCAACTGGTCTAATAGTATTGTCAAAAGTTCATACTACCTCTTTACTTAGAAATTTTAAAGTAGGTCTCTGTTATCTCAGTTCTTTAGTCTTCTATGTCTGGTAAAAATTGTTTTATCAAATAATACTAGCATATTATAAACAACTAATCTGTTTTCAAGAATTTTTGTTTTAAATTAATGTTATAAATATTAGCATTATCTTTAATCTAAAATTATTAAAAAAATTTAGTAATTCTTAAAATGTCATTGTGAAGAATTATTGAAATCATTGATGATTTAGAACTTAAAGTTAATTATACTATTTATCTAAAGCATTTATCTATTATAAAAATGTAAATAAGGTTGTATATTATTTTTTGAATCTTTTTTGCAACTACTGCATTAAACTAATAGATTTAACAACTAAGAAACTATTAACTTGTTTTTTTTTATTTAATGACCTTTTTGGTCTATTGATTTTTATTAATACTTGGTAGTAATATGTTCATATTATAAACTATTACAAAAAGAACATACAACTAATTATATATATAATTTTTCTATATTACCTAATTAAGAAGTTTATTTAAAGGTTTTCTACCAATTGACATATCTAACACTTCTGCTTGAATATTACATTTTAAACTCTTTGTTTCTATATCTTTGTATTAATTTTATTAAGTTATATCTAGATATTTTGTCTTTAATTTTAGAATTAATTTATTCTTGAAATAAATCTTTTAAAATTTTTCTGTATTTTTATTTTTATAGTTGATCCAATAATACTATAGTTAAGATCAATACTTGTAATTAAGATTAATCATTAAATTATTATGCTTTTGTAGACTTTATATAATTTCAATACCTTTTTTTACAATCTTATCAGTATTTTGTTTACTTTTACAAGATCTTCTATACTACTAGTAGTCAAGTTAATAGATTTTTTAATTAGAGTTCTTGTCTATACAGGTTACTTATTTAGGTTTTTTTCAAATTAAGTTTTTTATAAATAGTATAATTGAAGATTATATAACTTTTACTTAGGATTTCCAAATATAATTTCTTAAAAGTATATATTTTTTGAATTTATTTATATAATATTATATACTTTCTAAATTTATTTATATAATATTATACACTTTTAAAGTTAGTTGTAATATAACTAAAATTATAAAATTAAAATTTCAATTACTTTAATTAAGTTGTCAAAATAGAATAATTTTTTCAAAATTTTACTGTTAATAGAATTTGAATTTTGAATATATTGCTTAAAGAATAACAACTTAATTATTATATTAAAATAATTATTTTCTAATCTTATCTATAATGAATAATTTAAAAATACAAAGTAATTATAATTAATAAAATAATAATATATAACTATATATTAGAAACACAAAGTATATAGAATATGGTTTATTTACAAAACAAATAAAATATACAATTCTGGTTATTTAATTAGATAATCAATTCTTATATCTTGTAAATTATAAATTTTTGTATCAATATTATGATGTTTTTATAATATAGACTGCCATTAATAGAAATTAAGCAGTTCTACATTTTAAAAAAAATTAATGCCTTAACTTTCATAGCTTATATATTAATAAAATTTAAAGCTATCTTGATGATTTAATATTCAAAAGAAAGCTTATGATCTATGCTTTCTTTTGAATATCAAATCACCAAGATAGCTTTAAATTTCATTGATATATAAGCTGTAAAAGTTAAATTATTGTTTTTTTTTAAATATAGATCTGCTTGATTTCTATTGATGTCAGCCCATATATTTAAATTTTTTTGTCTAGTTATTTATTTGAATATAAGCTCTTATTATTTATTGTAATGTCTTTTAATTATTATATTTATCAGATTATTATCTGTTTTATATAAAGGTTATTAATCTATCTTATTTTATTTTTATATAATTTAGATTTATACAAAATAGAACTTTTCATTATAATGGTTTACTCTATTAATATCTATAATAATTATATGAAATTAAAATTTATGAATACAATAAAATTTTTTTTTAAACTTAGTTTTTTTAAAACTAGAGATTTTTATTTAGTATTAAAATATAGTAATTTTAAGAAACTTCTTATATTAGAAAATACAATTAGCTATATAGTAATAATTTAAATACAGTTTAGTGATTTACAAAAAGGTGAATATTATGAATAACAATAGGTTTAACAATAGTTTTCAGTTTGGGTTAGATTATAGTTCACTTTTATTATGGGTCAGAAATGTATTTTTATGTATTGAAAAAATGTATTTACTTAATAGTTGTCTTATTACTTTTCTTTTGAACAAAAAGCCCTTTATTTATAATAAAAATTTTTTTTTTTTATTAAATAATGCTCAAGTAGAAACTTTATTATATATAAAAATATAAGTTCTAAATTTAAAGATTTCTAAACTATATTTGTGCTATAATTAGGCATCCAATATAACATTACACCCTCTATTTCCTATGTTATGCTATAGCTAACTATTTCAAATTAGGTTCTAGTTAGGATAGGTTGGAAAAAACCTTTGAGTGATTGTCTAAACATTAAATTATACAAGTTGTTAAAGAATATCCTTGTAAGAGCCATTTTGTAATTAAAAGTTTGGTATTTATAAGTTGAAAGAGAATTTTAGTACTGTTTGAAGAATTGGGTAGGGTTGGTAAACTGATTTTAGTATGTTTGGATTTTGATGTAATGTTGTAAGAGATTTTCCATTGGTGTTGATATATATTATAGATAGACCAAAGATCTTGGTGATACCAGTTAAGTAGTTTGTTTAAAAGGTGAAGTAGAAAAGTATCTGTTTGTTTATTGATAAGTGTTTTGATGTTCTTATATATAGAAGTAGGATAAGTTCTAGTAATAGTATATAAAATATATTTGTATTGATGATTTGAGAAATGAAGTATAAAATTTAAAAGAATATTTAATAAAGTTGTTAAGGTTGTGTTAGTAATTTGGAGTGATTGAAGAGTGTCATATATAATGTTTTCAAGTGATTGTAAAATATTTGTGGTATTGCTAGAACATAAAAACAAATGAAGAGTATCTTCAATATTTGTGCAGCAAGAACAATAAGGAATAGTATAAAGGTAAGAATAGTGAATATTAAGGTTTTGCATAGTTGGTAAGTTATTAGTGAGAATTTTAATATAAAAGAAGTATTTTTGTAAGTTATCTTCAAGAAAAGAGATAATTTTAAATAGAAAAGACTATTTAATGTTAGTAATATTTTGAAAAAATTTTAAATTTGACCATTTGGCAGTTTTTTGAATAGTTATAATGTTTTTAATAAAGGTGTGCACTTTAAAGAAAATTAGAAGATTGTTCTATAGAAAGTGATTTGGAGTACTGAATTTTGAGATATTAAGTTTAATAATAGATTTTGAGGTTTCTAGTTTAGTAAGTAAATTTGCTTGGTTGTGAAATGAGTTTGTAGAATATGATTTGACTTTATGAAAAGTGGTAGTAATGTTTTTAAGATGTTTGAGATAGTTAATATAGTAAATGATATCTCAGTTTTTAGTTTGTATAGGTTTGGGAATGATAGGTTGTTCTAGGTTTTTAATAGCAGTTGTGTTATCGATATAGATATTTAAAGAGATGTTAAATGAAGCTGCAAGTAAAAGATAAAGAACTGCTTTAAGTTTAGTATGAGTTGAGCCAAAATAGGATTGTATAGCTGCATTAAATTTTATTGATGTATCATATTTGCAAATCTATTCTATATCAGATTTTGCATCTGAAGTTTGAAGATTTTTGATTAATCTATTAGTATAAAAATAAAGTTTATTTGTATCAAGTTGGAAAATAAGGTAGTTAAGATCAGTTAATTGTTTTTGATATATTTATAAATAGATGAGTTGTTAAATAAGTTGAGCATTATAGGATGATAAAATTATTTGTAGTTGTAATGAAGAAAGTGGTTGAGAGAAAGTAGAATTATGTATATTGATTTAAGCTAAAATCAATTTAAATAATTGTTTGGTCATTTGATTTGTTGGTTAAATTGTAAGATAAATAGAAAGAATGGTAGTTTAGTGTGGGGTGATTAGAAGTTGAGAAAAGCTGTGAAAGACCTAAGATGAATAGAGAGATTTTAAAGAAAGAAGGTTGTTGAAGAGTGGTTTGGTGAGAGATATAGAATAGTTGATAGTTTGTATAATAAAGTTAATAAAAAGAGAAAGAATTTGAAGATAGATGTAGTGATATTAATTTGGTTGTATTAAGAAAGAGATTTGTAGAAAGTAAATTTAGAGTAGGCCAAGTTATAATGATAGAATTAGATTGATTTAGTTGTAGAATTTGGGTGAACTATTGTGGTTGATAGCCTTTAGTTGATTTATTTGTATGTAAATATATATTGCTCTATAGAAGAATATTTTTGTTATCTGCAGTTGTGATTTGTTCTAAGAAAATAATTTTGTTGTTTCTAAGACTATTGATAGTAGTAATAGGTGGGTTAAGAGGAAGAATATCATAGATAATATGAGAGTTTTTTGGTATTGATAAAGGATAAAGAGAGATTCGTAAATTAATTATAAAAGAGATATTATTTAAAGCAAGTTAAGAAAGGTGAAAGAGTATAGTTTTGTGTTTTACAATAGTGGTTAATTAAGATATTAGTTGAGAGTTGAGGTGACCATATTTTAGTTAGCTAGCCTTTAATTTATTGTATACTAATGTTTTTAAGAATTGGTAATATGTTAAAAATACATTCAGTATTAAATGCACTAACTTTTTAAATAATATTATTGAAGGATGGTAGGTTAAAAGTAAGTGGATTGATAAGCATTATATTGTTAGTGTTTTTGGCTAGTGATAGCATTTTTTTGGTATGAATAATAAATAGATGAGTAAATTTAGATTGTGTATTTGCATGAATTGGAGTAATTTGAAGCAGATATTCTAAAAAAGGTTGTAAAATTAGATTAAAGAGTGCTGAAATTTGTGAGAATATTACTTTTTTGTATTGAATAAGAATAAGAAAGGTTTTAATTTTATTTTAAATTTGATTAAGAGTTGGTGTAAGAGAACCTTTGTTATCATAAAAAATACCAAGATAACATATAACATCTTGAGGTTTTCTAGGAAGAATAAGTTAATTGCTCATTATAAGAAAAAAAGTTAAGTTTGATGAGAATTTGGATTTAATATGAAGAAGATCAGATTTGGAAGCATTAATTTTTATATTATTAAGTTTATATAATATAGAAATATCATTTATAATATTTTGCATTATATTTGCATTTTCACAATGTTAGATAGTATCATTCATGAAGGCCAATAATGAAATTATTATTGAGAAGGATGTTGTATTTGTTATAATATTGATAGAGGATTGGCATGAAATTTTGAATAAATAGTTTTTGTATTTTTTGTAAATAAAAGAGAATATAGAGTCATGATAAATTTTCCATAGTAATAGTGAGTAGTTTTATTTTGTTCAATACCAAAGTTGATTAGTATTAGAGAAGTAAGCAATAAGCAGTAATAACTCTGGAAAAGTGATGAGGGTTTAGTTTAGTGATAAGGTAGATTCCTGTTGAGAAAATTTCTATTCTTTTACATATGTCCTAAAGCCTTGATATGTTAATTTTATTAAAAGCCTTAGACATATCTTAAAAGAGAATCTAGGCTTCTTTATTATTAACTTTGTAATGTTTGATTGTATTATGTAAGATTTGTATAAGAAGATAAGTCAAGGAGTTTTTGGTAGTTGCAAAGTTTAAATTTGATAAGAGATTGTGACTTGAAATAATATTATCTAGTTGGTTAGTAAATATTTTAATAAAAACTTTTTTGAAAGGTCTATTATTAAGATTGGTCAAACTTGATTTAGTGTATAGTCTCAGTTTGATTTTTTAGAAATTAAGAATATATTAGAAGATTTCCAGCCTAAAGAGATTTTCTGCAGTTGAAAGCATTTGTTTAGGAAGAGTTAAAAGATGTTTTATGCTTTGGGGCTAGAGAATTTTATATGTTTATAGCTGGTTTTGAGAGGTCTTGCTACTTTTTGATTAGGTAAGTCAGGGATTAGGTTTTGTCATTTTTGTTCAAATATATCATAAGTAAGGTTTTGATAATGGATTTCAAATTCAGGATGTAGTTTATATAGAGAGAAGTATTCAGATGATGATGAAATAGTTTCAAGAAGATTGGTTTTAAAATACTTAAAAAAGTGATATTTAATTGCATTAAGAATTTTCTCATGTTCTGTAAGAAGATTGTTGTTAAGAAGTAAAATCTCTTTTGATCATTTTAACTTCTGGTTTAAAACTTACTTTCTATCTTATAGTTGACAATTCTCTTCTAATATTGATAAAGAGAAAGTTCATATCTCCCTTAGAATTCAATTCTAACAACATTTTATTCTTCAATTATCTAAACACCTTTCTGAATCATATACATTTCAAAAACCTAACTCACTCTATGAACAATGTGAAGAAGCATCTTGAGTTGCTAATTTTTACTGTCTTATTTGTGAAAACAAGTCATGTGAATATCTTGATGATAAAAAACTTTATAACAGCACCAAGCTCTTTAATGACATTCTAAGCAAATCCTACTTATTATTTCTCTTTCAAGATGATAAAGTATGAATTCATCCAACTCTTAATACTACATTATTTCACAAAAATAAAAAACATGCTGTCTTACTTGATTAACCTATCCCTATCAAAGCTTTGAACAAATTAGGTGACCAAGCTGAAGACTTTGTATACAAACAAAATAAAGTCAAAACTAATCCAAAATGCTGTAATTACTACTTTTATTACTACCTCTTCTTATACTATCAAACTGCTGCTAAAAACCATAACATACAGTCTCTCTCTAAGAAGGAGGCAATCAATCTTCTTACAAAAAACATTATTGATACCAAATTTCTTATCCAAATTAGTACCTATTTTGATGTAGTCAAAAATCAAAAATCTACTTATTTACAAATTGTTAAATATTTTAATAATACTGCTTATCTAGCAGCTGAAAAATTCTTAGTAAAAAAATTTAACCTTAACTTCCAACCAGTTTCAATTCTTGACTCACTTTTTTTATAATCTTCTTTTTAAATTCTTTGTCTTCTACAATTAACATCAAAGCAACCACCACCTTATTAAAAGATACAATCATTGTAGTCAATAAGAAGAATAATATAAGTAGGCAGGTGGGTAAGCCTATTAATGTAGAAGGCCAGAATAATGATGGTTAGACCCAATGTACAGGGCAGACTATGATACCTTACACAGCTGTGAGAGCCAAGCATATAGTGATCAACTCTGTAGAAGATGATTTTGAAAGATCATTTATAATATTTTTAATCTCCTATGATCTTTATATATGCTTTAACAAATTTTTTAATTACTACAATTTATCACTTCTTCTCCATAGTCAAACTATTCAAACTCTAATTTAAAATATTGACAAATATAACAATAACAAAACTGTATCTAGTATTACATTCTCTGTTAATTTATCTTATAATGAAACACACATATACCTTTTTAATGATACACTTTTATCAGATTACATTATTAATGTTTCACATCTACTTCTTTTATTTTATAACCTACCTTTTGGATCTAACTTTTTTAACTCTACTCCTATTATATTTGACTTATTTTTCAACAATCATTCTTCAACCTCTTTTAATCATAATTCTCCTTCATCTTTACCTAATTCAACATTACACCATCTCCATTTTAGCATTGCCATACATAATGTTAGAGGCTTCAATAAACCTACAAAAAGAAAAGCCTGGCAAGACTATTGTCTTAACTATAACATATATATTGTAAGCATTACAGAAACCAAAATCTCTAATAAAACTAATCTCTTCTTTTGTAATAATAACTTCTTTACCTATTATTGGTCCAACTCTTTTACTTCTATTAAAGGCATTGTTATCATGATTCACAATCATTTGAAACCTCATATTCACAGTATTCATATCTACTCTGAAGGTGGTATAGCACTTGATAGTTTCTTTCAAAGTAACATCAAGCTTCACATCATCTCAGTATACCTGTCATCAACTAACATCTCTACTCGCAATCAAACTCAAAATATTGTTATTAACTGAATTCAACATGGCTCTCAACTTCACATTTACCCTATTATTCTTGGTAATTTTAATACATAAGATAATATTCAAAGTTTTTTTTTTAATTACAAACTTATCAACTTTCTTAATAACACCAATATGTATAATATTGGAGCTTATTTTAACAACAAACACTCCATTTGGTCTATCAATGCTAGTAGCAGTTATATTGACTACATTTGGACTGATCAATTCAACATATAATTTTTTTTCTCTTACAGTCTTGATAAAAGCCAAACCTCGACCTTCAGTGATCATCTAATCCTTTCTTATATATGAACATTTCCACATGCCTATAGCAAACCCTTATGTAAACATACTGGTATTAGTTACCATATCTTCAATTACAAGACTATGTCTACAGAGGACTGAGAATCCTTTGCAGATATCTTATTTTAACAACTCTTACTATACAAAATTCCTATTAATAGTGAAACTGATGAAAGTATTAAAACAACCTGACACAAAATTCAAAGCTCTATTATTTATTCTGCTACTTACACCATCTTTAGTAAAGTTTCTTATAAACATAGCTACAATTATCAATATTCACTTTTAAGTATCCTACTATATCTATCACTTAAAAAACTTGGTCACACTATCAAACTTGTTAAAAAACTTACTCAACATTCTAACATCTCTAACATCAATTAAAATATCTTCCAAATTAACAAACAGTCTCAATATGATCTTCAATTACTTAACTCCACCAACTAATCTTGTACTCAACCTTGGTTTCAACATAATCACTCTATCTGGAAACAACTTTTTCATACTTGTCATCTTGAAAACTCCCTTTTATTTTGACAACAAATTAATAAAGTCATTGACAAAAGATGCATTACTTTTACAAAACATCCTATTCAAGCTATTAATAGCATCCTTAATTATTATCATCAATCTGTTTACTTCTCTAATATAAACCTGTCTAATGAGCTTATAACTGATCCACTACTTATTAAACAGCATGTCCAATCATATTTTCATAACTGGACTGCATTTAGACCTATTGATGAAACTCTCTTTAATACTTTTTGGTAACAACACTATCTTTACTGTCTTACATCAATCCAACCTGATACCAATCACTTAACTTTCCTATTACAAATAAAGAACTTTCTCAAATACTCTCTTAGCTTCCTAACAACAAAGCTTATAGTTCCACAGGCATTAGTTATAAAATGCTCAAACATATCAGCTCTAAATGCACTTCTGCCATTACCAGACTTTTCAATTATTGTCTTCTTGAAAACAGAATTCCTAAGCAATGAAAACATAGCAAAATCTATCCTATCTCCAAATGCAACTCCTTTGATGGTAATCTTAACCTCATTCAACCTATTAGTCTTGTTGAAACATTTGCAAACTTTATACTAAAATCTTTACAAACAGATTAAGCATTATATTTTCTTCTAATTCTATCTTTTCACCTTTTAATTATGTTGCACTTCCTTACAATAGCACTTCAATTCCTATTCACATCTTCAATAATCTTATTGAAGATGCTACTTGCAATCACAAAGACATTTGGTTACTTTTACAAGATATAAATAAAGCATATAATTCTGTTAACTTTATTCTTTTTAAACATTCACTTTTTCACTGGCACTTTCTTTATCTATTATTAATATTCTCTCTGATCTTCTGACTAATTGCCACAACCAAGTTATTACTAACCTTGGTCTTACTCCCTCATACCCAGTTTACAATAGCATTAACCAAGATGAAACCATTACTCCTTTATTATGATGCATATATTATGATCTACTTATATCATACATATATATACAAGTACCTGACTATACCTTACAATCCTCTTGGGTTACTAATCTTAAACTCTAAACTTTCAACTCATTGCAAAAACAATGCTCTGTCTTGGCATATATGGATGACACTTTCTGGGTTGCTTCATCACAAAATAAGCTCTCTAATATATTATCTATAGCTGAATTATTTTATGCTATAGCTAACATTCAAGTTAACCCCTCAAAATCTATTCTGGTTACCAATAATCTCTCATTTCACTACACCTCTATTTCTTATAATAATCATCTTCTTTTACTTCATTCTCCTAAACAACTCTTTAAATTTGTAGATTGCTGGTTCATCTTGGACAATTGGCAATCTAAACAAACAAAACTGCTTTTTGCTGAATCCTCTCAACTCATTCAAATTGCTAAAACCAAACATATCACTAACTCACATGCCTGTTATATTATTAATATAGTTATTATTCCTATTCTTGAATATCATCTTCAAAACATTGTAGTTAGCCAGTCTACTTGCAATAAAATCTTTACTCAACATATCAGCCTTGTCAAACTCAAAGCTAAACTTTGCCATACAATACCTTTCAGCACTCTTTTACATCTTCAAATCTACAACATTAAACACATCTAAGACATTCAACTACAACACTATATTCCTAACTTTCTTAAATGACTTAATAACTCTAACCTATTAGGTATATCAACTCGCATCTAAATTCAACAATTACAAAACATCCTTTGGTTCTCTACCAATATTTTTTTATATTCTAATTTAATTATTGATGGCCCAAACCATTTAGCTACAAACTTTAAAATTATTAAGCTTATAAAGCATATTGGCTAAACATTTTCTACTAACCCAACTTATAACATCCTATATACTCTTAATAATGAAGCTATCTCTCTTGAATCTCTTCATTCATTCTATCCAAAATATTCTATCTTTAAAAAACAACTTAGATATCACAAACTACTTTTTCTTGATCAACTTACAATATATGATAATTTATGCTTATTACATTGGCATCATATTTCTCCTAGACTTAATAAACTTCCTAAGGTGTTATATCTCAATAGTTTACTACTCTTAAGAACATTATTATAAGCCATTCTTATAAACATACTCTATATGATTACTTTAATCTACCTTAAACAAATTATTTCTCTTATACTACTGGCTTTTTCATCTCTAACACCAAACCCTAGCTATTTACTGTTTTTAATGATCAAATAATTATTGGCAAGGCCAGAGGTCATAATACTCTTACAGGCCTTACCCTTATTACTCACTGGTACTGCTCATACTAGTCCCAGTTTTCAAATCTATATTCTACTCCTTCTTCTACTACTATTATATGTTCAGAATGTTAACTCAATTCTAATACAATTGCCAACAAATGCACTATCTTTATTCCTACAAACCTGGCTACAAAACTACTCTGCTATATCAATTCTGACAAAACTCTTAATCTACATACTAACTTTCTTGATAATGCATACTTTGTAGCAATCGACATCCTTTAAATATTCTATCTTCTTTTTTAATAATAATTAATTTACAACAATTACCTTGTATCTTTCAGTCCAACCAACTTACTAATAGTTTATAGTCCATTGCTAATTTCATCTACAATCTAACTACTATTTCATTTTATACTAATGGTTCTGTTATCAAGCTTGGTACCTCTCAATTTTCTATGGGCATAGGCTGGGTTCAAGTTGATAATTCTACAACTATTCATTTATTCCAAGCACAAATTAAACTTTGGCCATGCTTCTTCAAAGCTGAAATTTTTGCTATTTTCCCAGCAATTATAGTTGCTCCCAGAAACTGTTCTGTTCATATCTTTACTGACTCACAATCTGTAATTTCCAAATACTACAGTATCTGCTCAT
>CAJVQA010000623.1:0-31809 GCA_910591915.1 Cetraspora pellucida
TTCTTGGCTTTTCGTTTCTTCTGAAATAAGTTTTAGCCAGTCTTCTTCTTTTTCTTTAATTCTATCTATTGCTGCATCCCTACTAAATTTGCAATCGAAATCTACCTCAATCCAACTGTTTCCATTTTTAAAAACCTCTTTAATCATTTTGATGTGATGATTGCCACATAGGCTCCATTGTGTATATTTTAATCTTTCGTCTTTATTTGCACCTAGTATTGTATATGTCAGCATATTTGCTTTGAATGATCTGCTTTTGTCATATATCCAATTCATTGGGGACCATTGGTTATGTTCTATTGTGTCTACTAGTATAGGTATTTCATTATTTTCTTCAGTTAACTCTGTACTTTCTTGATCTTGATCTACTGTTACACCTTTTCTTATTTGTCATGAAAAATCTGCTGCACTTTCTTGGCTCTTTTTAGCTTTCTTATCTTCTGTGCTATTTTTGTTTACACCTGCTATTCTTGCTAACTTTTTAGTCCCTTCATTTAAATATTTTGCTGGTTCTCAGTATGATAATGTTGATATGCTAAGATCTTGTATTTGGTCAATGACTGCATTTAGATTTGTGTTGTCTTCTTTACTGCTATTAATTTCATATTGTTGTCTCTTTTTTTCAATATAAACTATATCCATGTTTTCAGTGTTTTCACTTTTTTCTATTCCTTTCATCTTTGCTTCCTCTTTTAATATTTCTTCACTCTTCATACTCAACAAGTAATTAAATGATTTCGAGTTTTGATCTACTACTAGAAGCTTACCTGCCCATTCTTCTATTGTGTTTCTTGTTACTGAAAAGGTTTCTGCTTTTTTGAGTGCTTTGAGTACTTGCCCATAAAAAAGTACATCACCTATTGTAATGTTTTTTGAATCGTATATTGCAAGATCTTTTGCTATATATTTTACATTGCTTGGATTATCTATTCACTTCAATAAAATTTCATCTAATATTCTGCTATCTATGTATCTTCTATTTCTATCTCTGAAAACTCTTATATGTTGAATTAGTTTTGTATTACCTAGAAGGCCTAGCCTGCACTATACTTCCATTTCTATATTAGTTTGTTGTTTATTCATCTGTTTAGTAATGTATGTAAAGATTCCTATTTGTTGTTTCCTAATTAGGATAAGATTGTTGTACGTGTAATATGTTGTGTTTGTTGTTGTTTTGTTGTCAACTGATCATGTGTACTAACTAATTGTTTCAGGGTTTAAGGTAATTTTTCACTTTTTTAAAAAATGATAAAGGATTTTTATAAAACTTTTATACCAAGGTTAAACTAACTAAAATCTTGTTCAAGAGATCTATATTTATTTTGTTGTGTTGCTACTAAGCTTGTATTTCTTTGTACTAGAACTTTCTTTTAAAAACCTTGTATAGGTTTATTTACCCTATTCTGTTCTATATTTATATATTAATTTTGCTTATTAAAATTTCATTAAAGCTTTATTTTCCTGCTATTGCTTGTTGCTGCTCTAGTTTATTTCTTGTTTTTAACTTGGTTGATTGTATTCCAATGATCTTCTATCTTTTTTCTTATTGCTCTAAATGCTGTTTACTTATATATTTCGATGTTATTTGTGTTCTTTGCTTTCTGTAAATTTTGGTTAAGAGATCTACAGAGGAGAGTTGCTAAATTTTCATAAAACCTTTACAATTCTCTTGTATTATAAGAACATCTTTAAAATACTAACTATCTAAGTTTCTAATATTTATCAGTACTCTTAAAACTACTTTATTCTTAACAAAAAGCTTATTAGAGTTTGTTATGTTTTATATATAGCTAATATAATTTTATACAACACATTATAGTTATCTAATACTTGCAGTTATAAAAATTATCTGTTAAACTACTATATTATACTATTGTTACTTTTGTAAAGTTTACTAAAACCTTTATATTTATCTTTTTAATATCTTTTTTATTATTCTCTACTAACTGCTATTTAGAACTAATAGACTTTAATTAGACTATTAATTTAGATGATTCAGTATGATATATTTCTGTATTTTTTTTTTTAATGAATTAATAACTTAGTTGGTTATATGCTTCATTATATATATTTTGTATTTAGTTTATCTAATCTGTTTTTTTAAAAATAGTTTATAGGCTTCAATAATATCATTAAAAGTTTATATTATCTTTTTATTTAGAAATTTTTAAATGAGTTTCTAACTTTTCAGTTTTTTAATATTTTATACTTAATAGTTTTATTATAAGTTTGTATTAAAGTTTTATATAACACTAGTTAGAACATTTCTCTATATATATATAATAGTATATTTTGTATAAATATTCTAAGTTTCTAATAATAAATAAAATTTAACTTAATATATTTAAATTACAGTCATATAAGATCAACTAATTAACAGAAAACAGTTACTGTAATATAAATTAATTTCTAAATTTCATTATAAATAAAATTTGAATATTAAATCTGCTACTTAAAGAATGACAATCTAACTATGATACTAAGATAATTATTTTTAATATTTAATATAATATTTATATATAGATTTTATAATAATTAATAGTAAAATATTTATTTTTAAATAGAATATTTTAAGTTACTAATTATTTTTTAAGAATGTTAACTCTCTTCTATATACTAAATTATTTTAACTTATAAAACAAAAGTGTATTTTGTTGCTAACTTCTAGATTTTCTTAAGTTATAAAATATAAAATATAGTTTTAAAATTTATATATATGTTATATTTTTTAACAATTTGTTTTATAACAAACAATTTGTTTGAAGTTAGTTGTTATATACAGTATATATGTAACTATACATTTAATGATTAACCAATCAGAGTTGATCTGTACTATGTGACTAGTAATAGATTTTGATTACATAATTATAGATAAGCATGCTCATAAGCATAATAGGCATGTCTTGAATTAATAACATGCTTATATAAGCATTCATAGACAGAAGTTCATTTAATTGGCTAATAAATTTAATTTAATTTTACATTATTTATACAGTTTAGAGTACTTTTTAAAAAAATGAATACCAACTATAATAAAGTAAAAAAAAACCATATAGAAGGTTTTATTAGAGCTGTAGAACTCTATAATCAAAAATAAAATCTAATTCTTATTTATTTAAAAAAATTAGCTTAGTAATAAATTGATTTTATTGGGTTTTGAGAAGTTATTACTATACTAACTTTTTTAAACGGATGAGAATTAGATCTTATTTTTGACTATGGAGTCCTACAGCTCTAATGAAACCTTCTAGATGTTTTTTTTTTACTTTATTCTGGTTGGTTTTCGTTTTTTTTTTAAAAAAAAGTACTCTAAAATGTATAAATAATATAAAATTAAATTGAATTTATTAGCCAATCAGACGAACTTCTGTCTATGAAAATAAATCTGCATCTATCCCTTATGGCGGCATTACTATCACTATGGAGTTTGAAATTCAAGATAATTCCGTGTATCAATGTTCACAATAGATAACTGGTAGGGAATTTCTCGTGATAATTTGTCTGCATACATGACAATTGTAGTTAATATTTCGGAGTTCGGAGATGAAAGGGTTTAACTTCATAAATAAGTGAATAGATTATATGCTAAAAAATTATTATTACATAGAACTTTGTACGGTAAATTATAAATTCCTAATAAATGGAATAAATGCTTTTTTATTGTTGTGACGATTTACGTGTTCACTCATTTGATCTACAGTACAAATATTATGAAGATCCTAAACATAAATAAAATTCACGCGTTATGTACAAATATAGATAACTAAAAAAATTGATATGTATACTTTCTTAATTTTTCTGTTCAAGCGAACAATTTTTAAATTCGAATTTTCGATTGAAATGGATCGGTTATTGTTTAAGTTCAACAAAACAAAAAAAGAATCAAAAAGATTCAATCTAAACTAACTTTGAACATGTCAGAAATGTTATTTGATTGTAATACTTGTTCTATCCAATTTTTAACTGATCTTATCCTTATTTCTCTGTTAAACCGTGACACTGCCTCTCCAAATAAGACATCTGCCGCGTTACGATTAAGAAAATATCACCGATACGTAATTATTATTATTATATTAAATCCATTCTAAATAAAATGAGTTACTAAAAATAATCTGTGTTTGGGTGTTATCTTACAGATGTCTATCTATGTGCTAACAGGTTTTTTTTTTACTAAAACGCGTAACTTTGATTCAAAATGAGTAAAGCTCTTTGTTATATACTGTTTTCTTTGTTCTTTTTCTTACTTTTAAAAGCATTTTGTGTAAAATAAAAAAAAATTCCTAAACGTTAAAAGTTTATTTGATGTTGCAAAATACATATCTGTAAGTATCTACATACATCTATGAATTCCTTTTCATTAGTTTTAAAAATCTACTTTCAATAATGTTTAAACTGTCGAATTGTATATTCTGATGTCGTGCAAGTCTACTTGTGAAAAATACCATGCTTAATCGAAAAAAAAAATGCATTTGGCTTTATTAAATGTTATTTTTATAAGTCTTGTGTGAATATTTACTTGATCCTAAGACTGTAATTTAGGGAAAACAATAGATATGCAAAAAAAAGGTGCGTGGTGGCTTGCATTTGTAATTGTTCGATAATCTACTATTATTAAATTAAGGTAATATATATATGTGTATACATATATATATGTATGGTCTTTAAAATATTTATAACACGCGTATTTTTAGTACTAATATTGGATGCAGTTGTGATATTGGTTTATTTCATGCATATCTGATATTAAAAAAAAAAACAGATAGATCTTAATATTAGATCACGTGAATGTATATATGCAGATGCAATATATATGCTGACCCCTTGATTATATCAAAATCATGGCATTGTCGTAAATTATAAAATGAGTGAATATTCCTTCTCAAACTCACTTGGACTCGATCTCTGGCTCCATACGTTTACGTTTTTAATTTCGCTTTTTTTTTTTCTTTTATTTTTATTTTTATCGCCTTTAACAAAAAAAGAAAAAAAAATGGCAGAGTACCCCAATTTAGAATTAAATTGTTATTTTACGACCATGTTAGCGGAGCCACCTTTAATCCACCTTCCCTTTCCACCTACTATCACTGCGCATGATATCATTATAAGACGCCCACCGTCAAAAATTCGGTCAAAGAGTCCAAATGCTTTTTTTATTTATAGAAAAGCATTTTTTGACCAACTTGCACTTTTAAATCAACGATTTCAAATGACTTATGTGTCCAAATTAGTCAGCGAACATTGGAAAAATGAATCTGAACAAGTTAAAAGTGCATATAAAAGGATTGCGGAAGAGGTTGAAGAAAAATTAAATGAAGCTAGAATAAAATCCTTGGCCTACCCGGATGCTTCACAAAAACAAAATAATAATCAAAAGAACGCAAAGAAAACTCGAAAACGACGCAATTGTAATAAAAATAAAGCTCAAGTGTCGAATATCGATCAAAGTAATCCACAATTCTTACAACCACAAGTTTGTAACGCCAATAACGATCAATCTATGTTCGACATGCAATACTTCGACGGCCAATATTTTTACGATGACAGAATGTTCGAAATTTTATGTAATGACACATCATGGTGGCAGCAATAAATTTCTTTTCTTTTCTTTTCTTTTCTTTTCTTTTTTTTTTATAAGCTAAACCTGTCTTTTCTTTTCTTATATGCTTATTTTATGAAATTTTGTAAGTTTTTTTTGGCTTGTTTTTATTTAAGAAAAAAATTTTTATAAAAAAAAATTTAAAAAGTAAAAAAAAAATCCTAAAAAAAAAGTTTAAAAGTTTTAAAAAAGTTTCAAATATTTTTTCCGAAAAAGATTTATTTAAAAAAAAAAGGCGCGTAAAGAAAAAAGAATCATATACCTATGTATAAATCCTTCCAGTTATATGCTTTATGCAATTTCTTAATCTGAATAAACAGGAGAAATAGATGTTACCTATTAAGAATCATGATCTAATACAATTGAAAGTAAATATTTAATAAACGAAAATGTAATTGGCACAAGGTGCATGCGTTCATGCGAAAATAAAATAACGAATTCCTGAATTTTATAAAATTATTTAGAGCTGAGTGAATAATAATATTTAATTTCACTACACACAGGCATATTATGTACATGTGTAAATTCTTTTTTTGGTGATGATCATTCTTTTTTTGAAGAATACATTTAATGCGATACAGAAATTGATAGTACTGTACATACAATTTGTAAAGAAAATATTTCTTCAAATCAATGTTTATTTTTCCTCATAATTTGTATTTTATCCTAATATAAAAAAGAGATAATACCAGTACTTGTCCTAACCTTAACCATCAAAAAAGGATTACTTATAACAAATACTATAAGTCTATGTTAATTGTACATATGATCATTATTACCTGAACCTGTACTACCGTACCATTCTACTTTATTTAATGGCTGTTTTCGAACAGCCTGATTAACTTCTAACTTCTTAACGTTAATTAAAAGCAATACAGTCACATTAAAAAAATAATTTAACCAAATAAAATATTTATTATATAATGTATAAAATATAATTTAGACAATATTTTTATGTATAATGTGTACGATAATTCGTGACATTTTAAACATAATTTTAAAATGAAAAGTGGATATATATATATAAATAAATAATATATATATATATGTTATTCGTATTAAAATCATAGTTTTATTTTTTTCCCGGATATCATCGGGCACTTAAATCATAATATTTTATTTAATAATCCCCCATACATAAAGCTTAAAGCTTACGTTTTTCATAATTCACATATAAAACGAGAATAGGTTAAGCTAAGCATGTAAATTTATAGGTTTTAAAGAGGAGAGAAATAATTTGACGGTAACGGAAACATCGGGGTTAAATAAAAGAGAGTGATGTCATCTACATTCAAGGAATAAATTATTTCATCTTGCGAAGGTGATGGATGATCTAAAGCCGGCGGCGGAGGTAAAAAAAAGCCTTCTTCGGGGATAGATACTGATTCATAATGTGAAATAGGCTGAATCTTGGTCATGAAATCATCGTATATTATTTGGTATTTTTGATTTTTTTGTCTTTTCCTTTGTAAGAGTTCATCTACTTTTTTTGAAACTTTTGCGTAGGCTCTCTTATATTTTGGCTTCTCATTTTTCCACGCCTTAGCAGCGTGCTTAGATATATCTATCATTCTAACCTTTTGACCCTTTCCTATTTCTCGCTTTGTATATTCTCGTCTATACAAGAAGAAGGAGTTCATGCTTTTTCCATCTTTAATATGATTTCTTGCAATCTCTTCCGCATTGAGCTGCTCAATTTCTGAGATACTCATCATTGGGACATTCATCATTTTATGTGAGGTTTGTCGAAAAGAGCTTAAGGGTTTAAGATTTAAAGGATTTAGAATTGGAGCAGATTTTTCTGTCAAGAAAAAAAAACCACATTCAAGAATTATTTCTTTATATACAAATTTTTTTGGATAACGGAATGATTCCCTGATATCCACAATTAGAATGATTATGTAATTTGAATCGTATGACAAAAAAAGGCACCTTTTTTTTTCTTTTTTGTAGTGATATATATTTTTATAATAACTTACTTTTATGTTTATCATCAAAGTAAAATCAAGTATGTACATATACTAATTACCTAACTAAATAGCAACGATTGGCCAAAATATTGATCTGTTGATTGATTTTATCACATAATGAACAAACATAATGTAACAAAATAGTTGGGCTCAGATGGACGCTAAACTTAAAACAAAAACGCGCATTATATTTATGTAACATTCACCTGAAAAAAGTTAACAAGTTTAATTTTTATAACGAAGACGCGTACTAAGTAAGTAAACTCTGGCACTGGGTAATGTATGACGCGTTTGCTTTATTAGTTGATGTATCAAACTCAGGTTTACTGTGAAACTAACGAATATAATTCTTATATCACATAATATGACTATAATATCATCACATCAAATTACTTTCACTTCATATATCTTCAACTTTTTCATATACGGAAAATTACTCATAAAATCTTCAGAGGGCAAAGTACTTAATTGTATTTTTCCGTAGAATGTTAATACTCAAGATACAATCTTACGCGCTCCTAAAGTAAGCAAACTTCATATGTACAAATGTCCATAGAATTTACTAAAGATGGTTATAAAAGGTACTACATCCATTTTATTATTTTTTTTTTCCTTATCCAGATTCCATGTTTTTCATTTTTAACCACTTTCCCTAATGACTTTGTATAAAATATATAGAATAATTTGAAAGAAACTATATTTCCGTAGGAATGGTTGTTTACGCCAATCATTGTTTGTGATCTTCATATGACATCGATACTGAAAGATATATATATCCGTATGCAATTGTTTTCTTTGATAACTAAACAAAACAATTGTACTAAAAACTATTGAATTTGCTTAAAACCCAATTCAGAGTTTATTGATTGCTAATTTCTTTCATATTAACTTGATCTGGGAAGCTAAAATATGCAGCGACTTTAAAAAAATCACTATTTAATATACGTATGCAAGCATGCAGTTTCAATAAAGCATTCCGGTGGCTTTTATTTGGAGGTACCTAAAATCGGCTAGTTTTTAAGTTGGTTACTACAGCAAGTAATCATTACAGGACATGGTCACATGATCATGGCTCACTCGGTGATACAAGCAAAAAAAAACCAGGAACCCAATCAATCGGAAAGAGTAAATTGTGGTTCTCCCGAATCAACCCAACACATATTCAAAACAAAACGAAACTATCATTTAAACCTGCCTTGATATATTAATTTATTAAAAAGGACAGGAATGGATCTACATATAATGATTATTCATTCCTGTGGCCTCTCGCTCGCTATTTACGCATCTAGGTGTTCCTTTCCTTATTTGGGCGTGTATCACATGCAGAAATAAAATTACGGTTACACAACCTTTTTGTATTATTACAATAACGATAGAATACCGACGGTTATTGTCGCCAAAAAGTTTCAGAGATTCATTATCGAAAGCATAATTCTATAAAATAAATAAAATAATTGGAGATCTCACTTCATACTAACTTTATTAACTTTACTAGGAGTGGTAAATGTATTATATTACTTTACTTTTTAATACAAAATACAATTAGAGTTTCTTTTAGGTAAAAGTTTCAAATTACGCGTGATCAAATATATAATGCGATAAGATAACGACATTAATCTGTAACGATAAAATTAACTAATCTGATTTTTTTTCTGATTGACCAATCAAAACACGCTTCAAACATGCTCCAAACTTTGGGTTACGGGAAATCCCGAAACTCCGGGTCAGAATACATCGGAGTTTGGTCGGAATTAAGCAATACCAACGACAATGTCTATTATAGCAAAATATTATACACGCCTGAAGTGTGTGTCAGATAAGACGAGACAAAATAGGTTTAAAGTTCATTGATGTTAAGGTGAGCATTTATATTGGGTTGGGAAATTTTAAAATCGTTCAAGGATAAAGAGAACATTTTCTTGGAATTTTCCTGCCGTGTCATGTTACATCTGATCTTGAAATCTGACTCATACATTTTATTGACATTTTTATTCAATGAGTGGGCTACAACCGTCCTCCTCTACAGTCACCTCCTATATAGTCACACCCTCTTTATAAACGCCATTTTTTAAAAAATTATTGACAATATATATTTATTATTAAAAAAAACTATAAGATCACATTACTATTACTGTAAAATTTTTTATAATCAAATCTTTTTTGTGTAAAACAACGTGATTATAGAGGTATCATTGGTAATTGCCGCATCTTTTTATTATATAATTTATTACGTGACGTGATAAATGACATAACAAAAAAGTAACAATTACTAATGAAATTACTAGTGAAATTACTAATGAATAAACCGTTTAACACAGGGTCATGGCTATACGTAGTGTAGAAACTATTATGACTAGGGTTTTTGGTGCAAAACTGGTTTACCATGGTGCACCATTAAAAATACTATAAAAAATTTTAATGGCGCATCATTAAAATTATACATGCACCAGCAACTTTAATTATAACACTTCCGAAAGTATTTCAGTTTTAACATTATCTCGTACTAATCTAAGATTGAAATAAGTAGGATATAATGTGTGTGGTGCTTATTTCCCAAGTTTTTACAGTAGGGATTTGGTGGACTTCATGTACGAGTTTTGTATAAAATTGGCACTATTTTTAATTATATAAAGTTTGTATATAATATGAGTATACGCAAAGTGAAAACCCATAATTATTGAATTTCGAATTTAACACTTCATGATGTATGGGCTTATTGGTCCTTTAAAATGTTCCCAAATGATAATAATAGTAAGATGTGTACCCCACATGAAATTCTGATGTGATAATATAAAAAAAAATCATTAAAGGCAGGAAGGCGGATCCGGTTGCTTGCTTTGCGGCACTCATATCAATATAATTTATATAAAATTGTTATATATATATTAAATCCTTTATAAATTTGATGTATAGATATCTGATGGATGAGATCAAGTGCATTGTGTTTACATCTGTTACAATGCCTGAAACAATAGTGATAGAAAAGTAGAACTTTTATTCTATTTGAATAAAGAATCTAATGAAATTTTCTTATATGGTAATCTCAATCAATAACCATGAATTTCAGACACTCACATGAGGGCTTTCGCATGAATGGCTAAAATTTCCAATTTTAAATTTACATTATTCATACATAAGATACCTTTTTTATTTAATTTTTTTTTTTTAAAAAAAAAAAAAGCATAATAAAAAGATGCATATAGAAAATTTTATCGGAGTAAAGATACATTTCTATAGTAGAGCTCTATAATCTATAACCGCAGATTGAAATAAAGTATATCAAATAAATGTATACGTAGTATATGCGGAGCAGAAACTGATAGAGTCAGCAAGCTATCAAATATACAATAACTCTAATGTAATTGATATTTTACTGATAGCTCTATCAGACCTAATATGTCTGTTGTTGTTACGATATGCGCTATATAAATCAGGACATGATATTTATAAGATTTATCTGATATAGTTTATTTCAACCTGTGAAAACTTTCTTTTTGTATTTGTTTATTTTATTAGGCTGAACAGCAGCAAATTTGATAATGGTCATGTGTACATACAGTATTACCTTACATAAACTTAACATATGTAACGGTAATATATATATCTTGCTACAGTCATATTATTTTTATTAAGCTATTATAAAACATATAAAGTTAGACTTTCAATCATCGATTTGATTGTATATAAGTGTTACAAAGTGAAAACCTGTAACTGTATTTATGATTTACTATGATCTGTTACAGGTTTTCATTATACAACACTTATATAGTAACACAGAATGCTAGAATTAGTTCAGATCAAGAATAATTGAATTATTATCTTTCTGTCTCTAAGTGAAGTATACTTATATGGAGTAGTACTTAAAGCTTCGTCTGTGAAGAGCCTTCTACCGTACAGTTTTATAAATGATGGTATATTTTTGTAAAAAAAAAAAAAAAGAAGTTATTATATAAATTCAATTCTTGGCTATGACTGATGAACTGAAAGGTCGGCTCGGCTTGATCAGTGTTAACCATGAGCCGAGCCGAGCCATTCTCATCATTAATAGATACCACTGATCGAATATATGATTGATAGAAAATCTAGAGTCTTCGAATTCTCCACTATCGTTATGAGGTCACCTTTTGCAAACCGCTATGGCACTGGCTTTGAAAATTCTGGAAATCTAGGAAATTTGGTGAATTTCTCGAGATATGGTGATCTGCGTCTGTTCACACCTTTTAGAAAGCAGCTATAATACTCACTTGGTTGGTTGCAATCGATATTACATTGTGTTTCAGTCTGCATCAATTATCTCCATCGCATTCAATCGACAGGGTGATGACGATATCTAGAGTAATACATCACCTACTAAACAAAAGCTTTATAATTAATTTTAATATAAATTAATTGATAATTCACTAGGATATACAAAACCATGCCTTAGCAATAGGGTTGTTAATGGAGCAACGTACTCCGGAGCAACCCGGGTTATACTCCATTTTAAGGTTGGAGTGGAATTATATAGTTACCTGGAACAAGGTTATTTCTTATAACCCGGGTTACTCGTGACCTGGAGCGAACCCGGGTTGCTCTGAATTTTCATCGATCATTGAAATAACCAGTCGCATTAGAATATTAACTTCACTCAAATAATAATTTATTTGATGAAATTAAAAAAGCTCCGTATTTCATTTTTGCATCTTATGCCATGTCATTGTCATGAGCAGGTTATTTCGGTTTTTACAATTTTTTTCTTTGATAAATGCATTAGAGTTCTTTTAAACATATTGCAAATCCATTTATTATCCGAATATAATAGGAATGTCGAACAGCTTAGTAATATCATTCAGAAAGCTAGGATAGGCGATTTTATGAGTGCCATCAAGGGAAACCTGTCACCATGCTTTCAATGATATTTGTACCAGATATAGTCTAGTTTGTTAGGGATTGTATCCGGTACGAAATAGAATTGAAGTCTGATGACAGGTTTTCCCTTGATGATACTCATATAAAATTGTAATGATGATTGTAAAAAGAAAAAACAGTGGGATTCACGAGGATTCAAAGAATTGTTATAAGGCGAAGCGAAGACATGAATTCATCCGTTAAATTTACCTTCGTTTCATAGAAAGTTAGGCTACCCGAGCTTTTAAAAGTAGTATTGTAAAGCGTATAAAAAAAGACTTATTAATTGTGTAACTATATCGGAATAAACTACGAATTTGAACGGTCGCTTCTGTTGGAGTGGTCTGGAGCAAAATTATTCTTACAACCCGGAGCATTAACTCGGAGCACCAACCTGGAGTACAACCCGGCGTACAACCCGGAGTGTTAATTTGAAATCTAACCCGGGTTGGGTTGGAGCAAGGCTTGCTCCATATAATTTTAACCCAACCCACTCCACTTCACTTCATTAACAACCCTACTTAGCAATCTGTTTAAGTTAAATGTCAACGCTTTATTAACTTCAAATTTTTAACTCATATTTTTTTCCAATTCATCAGACCTCATTTGTTCAGAAACAGCTGCATCAACTTCAAATATTTTAAACTTAGTCCTCGCTTTAACTAAATTAAGAGACGTGAATTTCAAACTTGTACGCACGTAAAATCCAAGTATTTTTGGTTCTTCCCTGAGATATAATTTTCTTTTTAATCTATATGCTTTGAATGACATAGACTTCTCATTCTTTTCTAATTTTAATAGGAGGCTCTATTCCTCTTTATGCTCCTGATAATTTCATAATTTAAGCAGTAATCGCAGTTAAATTGTATAAATTTCATAGTAAAAATCGGCAGTGAATTACTATTATATTTTCTTATAATGTTGGTTTCTGACAATATGTAAAAATCATATAGTCACAAAGAAAATAAATCGTGATCTACTAAACCAATTGTTAATAATCCTACCACTATTAGAACCGGAATAACGTACTCTGCAATATTTGTTAGAAACCTAAAAAAGGTTTACTTAGCATAAAAGAAACTATAAAAAAGCTCCGGCAATTATACTATCAACTTTACAATTTTTCATACTCTTTAACCGCAATTTAACTTTTAATTATGTTGATCCATATAGGCTGGTTGGTTATAAAGACTGCTTAGCAACATATTAATGGACAGGTCAAGATCTTGTTATCACTTACCAAAATCTGACTTGTCATACTCAAATCAAAATAAGACTCCGAATAGTATATAGAGGTTATATTAGGTTTATCTAAGTCTGCAACTCTGATTGGTTGAACCTTATTCTAACCAATAAATATTGCAGAGAATTGGAAAATGCAGCAATATAATTAATTACTACGCGTATTTTTCTACCCGGGTATATTTGGTAAACATTTATATCTAAGTATACTCATCACCGAGTAACATAGGGACCTGGTTTGCATATACGCAAAAGGAAAATCTGTGTCTGGTAGGACTAAGTATTAACTACATATTAACTATATACATATTATGTATAGGATCTACAAAGTAATAAGTTTTTTTTTTTTTTTGTGATCAATTAAAATTTTAATATGTAGTAAAAGCGTATAAATTTGTTTATTAAATCTACATAATAACATTTAAGTAAAAAAAAAAGGCATTGTTACTTTAAAAAATATGTTAAGAGGATTTTAGCAAATACAATTTTATTTGTACAGGATCTACTCATTCAGTAATTAAAGTTTAAATTTTTAACACAAAAAAGGTCAGCAATTTACTGCATGGCCTGCATTATGTTTGTAAATCATAAAAGTAAACACCCCAATAAACCATCATAGGTAAATTGGCTGATATCAATTGCCCGGGTAACTTGTTTATACAGTTTAAAGTACTTTCTAGGAATATACGTTTCATTTCACTAACACAAAATTTAATTATCTTTCATTTTATAAAAACTACCGAAAACTGAGGTACGTACGTACATACTTCGCTTCGAAGACATTACATTAATATTTATTACTACTACTAGCCATAATGGCTATGTGCAGTGTTGTACATTGGACAAAAAAATCGAACTTTAGTCTAATAATGATCATATATTATTGAATATTTTGTTGGGTTCTAGTTAAAATTTTAATATACCATATTGTCGTGAAATAACGTGCAAAGGTAAAATTACGAATTTCGGCCTAAATTAAGCTTAATTCAGGCCATTACTCTAAATAACGCCCATGCCCGTTATTTCGCGACAATAAGGTAAACATTCTTATAAATCCAATCCAATAATTAATTGGGTATTGGATGTTGTAAACTTTCAATATCCAAGCTCGTTGGACCCATTGGACCGACATCAACTGGCTATATTTAAGTACTAAATGCAAAAAACGGTTAAATAAAAGAAACGCTCAAGATGTTTACGGTAAGTTTTAATAAAGCTCATTATAAGTTATTTAGCTTTATCTAAATTTAAAAAAACATTTTGGTATCGGTATGATTAATAAAATCAAACCTTGAATTAATTTGACTTGCTCAAAAGTATAAACAAGTTGAATTAGTTAAACTTTTCTATTTGTCTAATAATTTTTTTTGGACTTTTATTTGTTTTTTCTTTTTGGTTTCTTTTTCTTGTTATTTTTTTTTGACAAATGTATCTATTTAATTTTTTCATTTTTCTTTTTCAATTATTTTTTTCTTATACTTATTATATAGTTGATCAATTCTAGATTTTGGTTTATTATTTTAAGTTTGCTTATAAGGATGTTATTAGTTTAGATAGGTTATCTTAATGAAGTTATAATTATAATTAAATTATAATTCAAACTATTAATTATAATTAAAACTAATACTAATAATTATTTTTTTATAACTTTAGTAATTTTTAAATTTAACTTAAGTTATAGTTTTAAGCTATTGGTTTGATTTAATTTTAGTTTAAATTGTAATTAAAGTTGACTTTATATAAAGTTATCAACATCCTTTTTGCTTATCTAATTTTTCTAAAAGAAAATATAATTTATTATTTTTAAGATTTCAAATATTTAATTATAAAATAATAAGTTATTTATTATAATATGATTTGAATTATTTAATGCTGGATCTTTTGTTATACTGTATATTTTAATTTATTTGAATTTTAATAAGTTTAAATAAAATTATATCTAATATATTATTATTTATATATTTTTAATTTCTATTAATTATTCTTTTAAGATATTATACAAGTTCTATATTATAGTTAAATTTATTCTTATACATGTATTATCAAAATAAATAAAAATTAAATAAAAAGCATAATACATATAGAAATTGATACTAAATATAAATAAAACTAATGGGGTGTGGTGACCTAGTAAAGTGGTCAAGTTGTTAACTTCCAAGTAGCAGATCCAGAGTTCAAATCCCAGTATTGACAGAAAATTTGAAAATCCTTACTGCGTTATAGTTAACTGTCTCTCACAATTAGTTGGAATAAGACACCTGTAATCTATATTGCACCAGCATGACTGGCAGGTCACATGGCATTTGTGTAACAGTTATATGACATTGCTTTTTGGAACAAGATCTGTGGTTACATGAAGGAATGCAAACTGGTACTGGGCAGTGCAAATCTATAATAAGTCCTTATGGCCATGTAAATCATAGAAACCAATAGAAGAAAGATGGAAGCTCATTTGGAAGATCTAAGTAGAGAGGTAACCTGAACTTTTGACAGTGCTATTGTAAAGACTAGACTTATAAAATAGAACTAGAACTTGTAAAACTAGGAAAATGTGCTGGTCTTTAAGGAGAAACCAAATGAACCAACTAGGCTATTAGAATTTTCAGGTTTTAGAAGAAAAAAGTATATACTGGCAAACATATAAACCAGAGATGTATAGTTTTGATTTACTGTTATAGATGAAAGCCTTCTTAATTTTTATACTATAACGATGACACAACACAGAGAATCCTTTATGGGTATATGCAGTGTCCAAGAGAGAAATATAGCTTCTGTTAGATATTGTCAAGAAACTATACCCTTCTCTGAAGCAGTTCAAGAAAAGTAATATAATACTAATAACTTTACTTTATTTTACTAGGAGAAGATAAATCTTGCCTATAGGAATTACTCTAGAAGGGGAGTATCAATACAGTTTATAGTCAAAAACTATTTATTAAAGTAATAACAAAAAAGGCTATCCTTAGGTTTCTGTTCATAAAGAATTCCAAGATGTGTTTACAATATTAAAAGGAAGAGGGGTGTTTGTTGCTTAATCGCACTTGGAGAATTTAACAGGGTTTATATATTTGTGAGCTAAGCAGCTAAGCAGCCAAGTGACTAAGCGATTAAGTGACTAAGCAACTAAGTAACTAAATGACTAAGTGATTACTAAGCAACCGGAAGGTTTTAGCAACTAATGTCTAATGATTACTAAGTAACTAATTACTAAGTAACTAAGTGACTAAGTGGCTAAGTAACTAAGCAACTAAGTGTCTAAGTGACTAAGCGACTAAGCGATTACTAATCAACCAGAAAGTTCTAGCAACTACTAGTAATATAATAATAATACAATAATAGAATAACTAATACTAAATAATAATAATAAAATAATAATAACTAATAGTAATAATAAAATAATAATAAATTATTCTAGGGTGTAGCGACCTAGTAAAGTGGTCAGGTTGTCAACCCTCCAAGTGGTAGGTTGGATGTTTAAATCCTATCGATGATAAAAATTTGAATAATTACCTATATAATATTCGTATTATAGCAACTGTTACTAATGATTAGGTTAGAATACCTGTAATGACAGTCACACCAGCATAACTGGCAGGTCATGGGGCATCTGTGTAAGTATGGTGTTATACAGAGAAATGCAAACTGACAAATCAGATAGTACAAACACTAAATAAGTCCTTGTGGCTGTGTAAATCCATTGAAATTAGGTAACAAGAAGTCCATTTGGGAAAACCCAAGTAGAGAGGTAGCTGGATCTTTGATGGCTCTACTGTAAAGGCTAACCTAGGAAATGGATACCAAGGTTGTAGTACCCAGTCATAGCAGCTAGATAGGCAAGAACCTCTGGGTTGGGAGGCTCAGAGGTACTACTAACTAGGCCACTGGAACAAACTGAAGAAAAAGGATATCGGGCTGACCTGATATACCGATGGACTGGTTGTAGTTCTGCACAGGCTATCTGAATTGAGAGTTTGGTAAAAAGGCTAAACAAAAGGCAGAAGTATACTAAAGTACTAGGGTTATGCTGTGAAGTAGATGTTAGGGTCTAAGTGAACTCTACAAGAGCATAGCGGTTTAATGATTAGCCCTAACCGCAAGTGTTGGTTCTGCTATAGTGATACCTAGGTCAGCTGTAAAAATGGGTACAAAAGACTCTGAGAGGTTTACTTTAAAGAGACCTGGACGAGTATTAGTTATCCTGACAAGAGACCAGAATGAGTATTAGTTATTCTGGCAAGAGATCTGGGCATGTATTAGTTATCCTGACAAAAGACCTGAACAAGTATTAGTTATTCTAGCATAAGACCCAAACAAGTATTAGTTATTCTGACAGAGTTCTGAACATAGAAACACATCTTTTTTTATAGTTCACACTGCTGCTAAACTCCATAATGAAAACATCCAAAGCCATCAATAAGCACATCTAACTGGATCTTACCTTGCAATAGATATACTCCAAGCACAGCATCCAAATTTATCTTGTCTTCAGTGTTACTTCTCTTGATGTACTAGCCTTTGCTCAGATTTTGAACAATTTTGGACCTAGTATCAAACCAACTTTGCAGCTCAATATTATTTCTTCAAAACTTAGGACAACTTTACTACTCTTACTACCCTATATCCAAACCGAATCACAATTTGCCTCTGCATTAAAAATATTATTTTTAGTTGCCAATACCAACAAGACATTGGTGATCCTAGAACAATTGCTTTAACTTTAGTTAGAAGATATACCAACATCTTCCAACTTCCTATCTTACCTTTCGAATATCAAAACACTTTTAATCTTCATCTTGACACTCCTCTAAGCTTTAGTTTTGAAGAACCAGAAGAATTTAGTCAACATCTTAGAAATTTAGGAAGTCCTATCCTACTATCTACCACTGATATTACTTTTACTGATAATATCCTCTTCTTATATGACCCAGCAGATAGCTTAGTTCTATATAGTGAATTAGTTATACCTATTGAACTTTCTAAAGTTACTATACTTCAGACTAAGCTTCACAAATCTCTTTACTACACACTGACAATTTAGAAACAGAAGAATATATTACTACTTCTGTAGACCTTACAAAAATCTCTAGCCCAACTTCCATTCCTATTGACTCATCTTAACAAACTTTTGAAAATAGTCCTTCTTCTTTACTTTTATCTCAACTTGCTATTCCCATATTTTGACTTATTGCTGTTCAATCTCAACCTGTTCAACCTCAACCTATCACTATCCAAATTCAACCTATTGTTATTTAACCTCAACCTCAACTTCTTCCTCCACTTCTATCTATTCTTGATAACCTCTTTGACCTACTTGATAACATGGCACAACAGACTTTACAAGATGTTGCACAAGCTATAGCTAACTTTACCAATGCTCTGAATAGAAGTAAAAAAGCTCTTATGAAAGCTGACTTCTTTTATAGTAATAGAACCCAAGACCTAGAACAATGGCTTAAAGATTTTTGAAAAGCTGCTATTGCTAACAAGTGAAATGCTGCTCAAAAATTAGAACTAACTTCTGTATATTTAAAAGGAATTGCACTAGATTGGTGGCAAAGTCTTAATCCTGCTTCAAATGCTTTTGATGATAATACCTGCCAAAACAAAAGCTTTAAACATCTCTTTAGGCTTTGCTTACACATATCTAAACAAAAAGCTATTTGGCAAAAACAACTTTTTGATATTAAACAAGGCTAAACACAATAGATGTCTATGTCAATCATTTTAAACAATTAAAAAGATGAGTTGACCCTGGTGATGCTTTTTCTGTTTACTTCACCAAGCAATTATTTATCCAAGAACTATGTCCTGAATTTTCTATCAATATGCAAGCAAGTAAATCTGCTAATCTAAATGCTACTATTATTACTATGAAACAATAAAAAACTGAACATATAATAACTGCCAACACTACTACAGAAACAAACCAAACTATCAAACAACTAACAAACCAGATTGCCAAACTTAGCATCAACTTGGCCCAACAACAGCAACTACTCCAACCTCAATCTGCTAATTATGCAGCTACACTTAACCCTAACAGGCCTCAAGCTAAAGACTCATGTCACTGTTACTATTGTAAACATGCAGAACATTTTATTGCTAAATATAGAACCAGACGAACTGAACAATAATCCAACCAAAGAGATAATTATAGAAGAAATAATAGATGCAACCAAAAGTCTCGCTCTTGAAGTCGTAACAGATCTTATTATTGAAATTCTTCTAGAGAAAGAGGAAACTCTAGAGATAGAAGCAGATACTCAGACTCTTATAATAGTGATAGAAGAAGAACTAGTTTTCACTCACCCTTATCCTACTATAGAGATGTTAACTACCTTGACCATAAAGATTCTTCTTCTACCTCTCTTGTTACAACATCAAAGAAATAGGAACAATTTCTTGACAACTCTTCTATTCGTACAGCTATGTTTGCATATCATATAAAGAAGCCAAAAATGCTAACTTAGTCCAATCACCTACATATACAACCTCTGTAAAATGCAACATCTGACTTAGAAACAGACCCTACCAAGCTATTATTAATAATGGTGCTGCTATTAGCATAATTGCTCATCAAACTGTTAAAAAATTAGAACTCAAAATTGAACAAGCCTCTACTAGCCTAATTGTTATAGCAACTGGTACTTTTAAATGCCCTTTAGGAATTATCAAAAACCTCTTTGTAAAAATTAAAGGAATAACTATTCCAATCACTGTTAAAGTTGTTTCTGCTACCTTTTACTCTCTTCTTTTTGGTAATAACTGGTCTAAGAAAGTAGGTGCCAGTTACAACTAGAAGAATGGCTGCTATTTGTTCAAGTGGAATAACAAAAAGGTTTCAGTACCAATGATCTATAAAAGTGATTATGCTTTACCTGCCCAACTAACAGTAACAGACCCAAAAGAGCTTGACCTCGACAAGCAAGAATTTCTTACACCCCATGAAGCATATACTGCTCAACTTATCTCAGAAACAGACAATAAAGAATGGACCATCTATCAACCTTAACAATGAACCCAAACTGCCTCATCTCATGTATGTGGCAACTGTAAATCCTCTGCCCACCTTTTTGCTAATTGCCCTCAGAATACTTGCAACCGATGTCATTATAAAAGACATATTGCTGTCTATTGCCAACTACAAGCCCTTTGAAGAGAAACTTGTAAGAATTGCCACAGTCCTAAACATCTCTATTGACAATGTCCAAAAAACATTTGTTATAAATGCAATTCAATGGGACATATTGCTGTTGATTGTCTCTTAGCTCCTCTCAAATGCCAGAATTAGACCTACCAATGTGGATACAATTCCAATAAAATTGAAGCCCAAAGACAATACTATTATAGCAATCATTACACCTATCATTGCTATCATTGTAAGAACCCTCAAAGACCAGAAACCCTACAAGAATTGGATAAAGTTCTTGTTTGTAAAGGTTGCTATACTGACTTCCACCAAAGTTTTAATCATGATGATTCTAAAAGCCAGTACTATTATACTGAAGGTGATGGACATGGAATCTTGGTTGAATGTAAATTATATAAACATGTTGAACCTAGAAACAGAATGCATAATTTAGAAAGTATTACAGAAGAACTATGGTTTTGTGAGCTTGAACACTTGTATGCTAACAAAGCCAGTACAGATGTCCTCTACAACTCTAACTATAATCTGTAGACCTAAATCAGACACTACACTAAGTCAACCAGAAATGCTGGATCTCAGTATAAAATAAACCAGACTCATATCTTCTGTCTTGCCAAAGTCTATTTGCAAGAAACTGACCTTACTATCACTGAAGCATCAGAACTTCAAGTAAATGACCAGATCAATCAACCATAGACCTATGAAGAAATAGATCTTATCCTACAAGCTGAACAAGCTGTCCTTAATGAAGAAGAAAAGCAACTCCTTCAACAAACATTGGCTAAGTCTTTTGATATTAGCCATCCAGAATTTGACCATTGGCTTGCTATAGCTAACCTTTATTAACAGTTTAGTGCTTCTGTTGACCTTTGCAAAGAATGCTTACATATTAAGCACCAAGATGAGTTAGATGCCTACCAAGAATACTGCTAGGACTGTGCTTCTCCATCAGTCCCTATTTATGAACCAGCAGATTCTCTATCTAGCTTCACTAATACAACCTTACCAGAACCAGACCCATTATAACCACAAGTCACACAACTACAACAACAAGTAAAAACTCAGAACCAACTTATTCTACAGCTCTAACAGAAGGTAGAAAAGTTAAAAAGATTTACCCAGACCCTTCTACAAGTATTTCAACAGGATGTTCAGACTCTTAACAATGATATACTTTACTTACTCAGGAATGAGAAAAGTCAAATTTTTAGATCATCTCAGGCAGGATGAAAAACTACCTGTTAAATCAGACAATGTACATCAAGTTTTTACAATCAACACTATGATTCCTTATAAAAAATATAGTGTTAGTTTAGAACTATCTAAATTGAATATCAGACCTCTAGATGCTAAACAAGAAAAACAATTCAGCCAGCTGCTGATGGAGTTCTCAGATCTTTTTGCACAAGATACAACAGAATTAGGATGTACTGACCTTGTAACTCATCAAATCTATACAGAAGAAGGACCTTCTATTCGATCTCGATCATATTCTTCTTCTTCTACAAAACAGACATTTATTAAAGAAGAAATTTAATGAATGCTTGATAGTGGACTTATACAATCTTCTTCTAGTTTCTGAACCTTACTCATTGTATTAGTCTAAAAGAAAAATGGCAAATTACGATTTTGTGTTGACTATCATAATAGTATTACTAAAAAAGTGCCTATCCCTTATCTTGTATTGATAAAATGCTTAATATTCTAAAAGGATCCAAGTGGTTCTCTATACTTAACCTTGCAAGTGGATATTGGCAAGTTGCTATGCATCTTACAGATAGAGAAAAAACTGCTTTTGTAACTCGATATGGTATATATGAGTTTAATGTAATGCTCTTTGGACTATATAATGCATCTGCAACCTTTTAACAATTGATGGATAGAGTATACCAAGACATTGCATAGAAATTTGTAGTTGTCTATCTTGATAATACTATAGTATACTCCAAGACTTTTGGTGAATATTTAGAACATTTACGACAAACTTTTATTAGAATTAGAAAAGCCAATTTATGATTAAATTTAGAAAAGTATAATTTTTAGATGCAAAGTTTACTATTCTTAGGACATATAGTTATCTCAATTGGAATAGCACCTGACCCTCAAAAGATAGAAGCTATTCAGAAGATCCAACTACCTAATAACGTAACCTAACTACATTCATTCTTAGGACTAATAAGTTACGATTAACAGTTCATCTATAACTTCTCTAAAGTAGCACAGCCTTTAAATCAGCTATTATGCAAAAAAACTCCTTATATATGAGATGAAGCACAACAGGAAGCTTTCAAAGAATTAAAACAGAGACTTACCACAGCCTTTATATTAAAGTATTCTGACTTTGATAAATTATTTATTTTAGCTACTGATGCCTTTTATTATAGATTCGAAGCTACTTTTAGTCAATTGAATAAAAACAAAAAGGAACACCCTATAGCTTATACTAGTAAAAGCTTAATCAAAAGAGAAGTAAATTATAGTGCTACTGAACTTGAATGTGCTGCAGTTGTATAGGCTATTGAACATTTTCACAAATATCTTGAAACTGCCAAGTTTATCCTAATTACTGACTATTCTGCTCTCAAGTAGTTACAATCTGCTAAACTTAAAGGATGCCTAGAAAGATGAATTCTAAAATTCCAGCCCTATAACTTTGAAATTATTCATAAATCAGGAAGAGTTCACTCCAACATAGATACTTTATCTTGACTACAGACATAGACCTTATACCAAAATCCTTCTTCATGAATTTAGATCTCTATTATAATTTATATAATTATATAGAATCAGACAAGTTATTTGACTCCCTATTCCAGAAACAGATTAAACAAATACAACATCATGCTAGACATTTTATTATTAAGAAAGAACTATTATATAAGAAAAATAAAAAGAACTCACAGTATTCTCTTCATGTTATCAAATGGAATGAAGTAGAACCTGTTCTGTATATGATGCATAAACATCTTATCACAGGACACTTAGGAACAGATGCTATGTATTATAAAATAGCTGAATGATATTATTAGGACCAAATATATCAAGATGTACAAGAATATGTTAGAACATATGAAGGATGCCAAAAGAGACTAAAAGGCAAACAAACTGAATCCTTTCATCCTATTCAAATAGGATGAGCTTTTGAATGAATTGGTATTGACTTAGTAGGATCTCTACCAATTACCAAACAAAATAATCGATATATTATTGTTGCTACTGACTATTTAACAAGATGACCAGAAGTTCATGCTGTATCTGATGCTGAAGCAAATACCTTAGCTCAGATTATATTCAAAGAAATTATTTGTCAACATGGAACATCAAAGATTATTTTCTCTGATTAAGGAAGAAATTTTATTAGTAAAACTGTTTATATTCTATATAAAAAGTTTCTTATCAAGCATAAGTTCTCTTCACTATACTACTCACAGACAAATGGAATAGTTGAATATCTTAATCGAACCTTGTGTGAATTACTTGCTAAAGTCAAAGAAAATAATGACTAAGACTTATATATACCTGCTGTACTGCTTGCTTATTGAACAAAGAAGCATGCTACAACTGAATATACTCCCTTTCAGCTTGTATACAGATGACAAGCTATTCTTCCAATTAAAATTTTACTTCTTGTTGAACCTTATGAAGAAACAGAGTATAACTTACAAAATAGCATATTGCACCAAGCATTTGAGCTTATTGACAAGCTATCTGAATTGCAAAATAATGTAAAAGAAAAAATCAATGAATTGCAACAGAAACAGAAAAAATACTTTGATGCCAAAATCTGTCATGAAACTTTTGAAATTGGTGACAAAGTATGAATAATTAGAAAAGACAAAACATTCTCGATTAGTGAAATTTGAAGATAAAAGAACTGAACCCTTTATTATTCAAGAAAAATTGAACAATAGTGCCTATAAACTTTGTAACAACAAAGAAAAAACATTGAAAAGTACTATAATAGTGATCATCTTGCTAAATATTATGAAAAACAAATATGAAAACCTTTTGTTCTTATTAAATAATTGGAATTTCTGAAAGAAATTTAAAAACCAGAGGAAAAGACAATAATATTACACAAATTTTTCAATGTTACAATTTATTTGAAAATTGTAATACTTGAAAATTTATATAAACACACTTGAATCATACAAATTTTTCTAAAAATAGAATTCTTAAAATTACAACCAGAAACAGTAATTGCTTTAAACAACTTTTTCAAAATTTAAAAACAGGACTCCGCATCTCAAAACCACTTAGATATATCACTTCAAAATATTATTCTTTGGAGTAATAATGAACCAGAAAAAGTTATCAACTTAAACTCTATAATAGAAGCCTCTGTAGAATTCAATATTGATGAATTTCTATAATTAGAAGAAATACAACTTTCCCTAATCGAAACTCTACTTAATGAAGTACCTACAGAGTCAGAAAGTAATAATACTAACCATCTAACTCAAATAATAAATGATTTGAAACAGATACCAGAACCAACAACTCGAAGCATAATCAACTCTTTTTCTGAAAGAATATGGAAAGAACAAGTTAATCGAATCTTAAAGTTCTTATCCAATCTTGAATGTACTTGGCATAACCTTAACAAGAAAATTAAAGCTTATTACTACTTAGAACAAATAATTTCGAAGTCCAATAACCCATCAGAGATTAAAGACCTTATACAGAATGCTCAAATAACAAGAAGAGCAAAAGACACCTGGAAAGGTGCTCTCAGAATATACGAAGTCCTCGAGTTATGACCAAAAGAAATAATCTTACAATTGAAGTATGTAACTGCAACACATATTATTAAGTTGTTAGATGATGAGTACACCCAACTTCTTAAATTAATTAGAACATAGAATTTACAGAGTAAATTTTTAAAGAAGATGAAAATGTTATAGAATGATTTATTATTATTTTATTATTACTATTAGTTATTATTATTTTATTATTATTATTTAGTATTAGTTATTCTATTATTGTATTATTATTATATTACTAGTAGTTACTAGAACTTTCTTGTTGATTAGTAATCACTTAGTTGCTTAGTCACTTAGTTACTTAGCCACTTAGTCACTTAGTCACTTAGTAATTAGTCATTTAGTAATCAATAGTTATTAGTTGCTAGAACCTTCCAGTTACTTAGTAATCACTTAGTCACTTAGTTATTTAGTTGCTTAGTTATTTAATTACTTATTTGCTTGGCTGCTTAGCTGCTTAGCTCACAAATATATAAACCCTGCTAAATTCCCCAAGTGCAATTAAGCAACAGACATTCCTTTTTCCTTTAATATTATAAACATATCTTGGGATTCTTTAGGAACAGAAACCTAAAAATAGCCCTTCTTGTTATTACTTTAATAAACAGCTTTTAACTATCAACTGTATTGATACTTCCCCTCTAAAATAATTTCTACAGGCAAGGTTTATCTCCTCTTAGTGAAATAAAGTAAAATTATTAGTATTGCATTACCTTTTTTGAACTGCTTCAGAGAAGAGTATAGTTTTTTAACAATATCTAACAGAAGCTATACTTCCCTCTTGGATACTGCATATACTCGTAAGGGATTCTCTGTGCCATGTTATCATTATAATGTGAAATTAAGAAGGCTTTTACCTATAACAACACCTAATTAGATGCTGTCTAACCTAACTCTAACCTCTTTGTCTGTACATCTATTAAGCCATTACATATTTCAGAGTATATCACCTAACTGTAAGGCTCCTGGAGGCCCTCTTGCTAACCAATTATTTATATTTAATCTTTGTTAACAGGGCTTGCCCTTGTAAAGTTCATTCAGACCCTAGTACTAACTTTACAGTATATCTCTAATACTTGTAGTATACTCCTACTTCTGAACTTAAACTCCCAATTCAAATAGTCTAATAGAACTATGACCTGTTTCTGGTATCCTAGGATCTGCTTTCTAAGATTCTTTTCTTCTAGTTTAAGACTTTCAACAGTCTGATTGGTAATACTTCTTACTTGAAGTTCTTGCTCACCCGATTTCTTCTACATTGGTATCCATTTTCTAGATTAAGCCTTTACAGTAGTACTGTTGAAAATCCATGCTACTTCTTTATTCAGATCTTCCCAAGTAGGCTTCAGCTTCCAGTTCATGAGTTTATATAGCTACAAAGACTTATCTTGTGTTTGCATTACCTAATGCTGGTTTGCATTTCTTTGTATAACTCCAACATTGTGCAGATGTCCTATAATTTGCTAGTCATGCTAATGCAACTGTGTTACAGGTATTTTATTTTAACTGATTGACAGAATGCTGTTGCCATAATACTGTCTATATATTACATAGGTAATTATCTAAATTTTTGCCATTGATAAGATTTGAACTTACTATCTACTACTTAGAAGATTAATAACTTATCTACTTTACTAAGTTGTCACACCTCTACTATTATTAAAATTAAAAAAATTGTTTTATAAATTTTTTTAGTAATTAAAATTACTTAATAAAAATTTTTAAAAATAAATATAAAAAAAAATAATTATTACATTTATATATAATTTTAAAATAATATTTTTTATCTTAATATTTAATTAATGAAATTTAATATCAGTTGTATAAATTTTAATTATAAGTTTAATTATATAAAAGATTAGATTAATAATAATCAGATTTAAGATACAAAACAGACTATAGTATTCTTTGTAGTTATTAGAATTTTGCAATTTGATTTAATTTAATTTGATCTAATATTTAAGTTTAAATCAAATTTTAATTTGAAATTTTCAAATCAAACCAAATTTAAATATGATCAAATTTGATTTAATTTAACAAATATTTGATTTAATTTAAAAATTTTATAATTGAACATTTAAAATAAAAGCTATTTATTTAAAATATATTAAGGCAATTATCTTTTTGGTTCTATAAAACTAGAAATATATTGTTTAGAAAATTACTTTTATTTAAAAACTTAAGATTAATTAATATATTAAAAATTTTTATAAATTAAATTTTTTTTATTATTTAAAATTTAAAATTTTTTTAAATCAAATCAAATTTAAATATTTGAATTAAATATTTAATTAAATTAAATCAAATTAAATATATATTTAATTTAATTAAATTCAAATTAATTTAATATATTTTTTTTTTGATATTAAGGTAACCTCTTTGGTCTTTTGACTTTTATTAATTACTTATTAGTATTGTAGTTCAATGAACCACTACAGGAGAGCGTACAATTGGCTACACATGTAACTTTTCTATATTATCTATTTAAAGAGTCTGCCTGAAGGTTTTCTATCAATTGCCATATCTAACACCTCTGCTTGAGTGTTCTATTTTAAACCCTCTGAACCTGTAACCTGTACTAACATCATTGGCATCTTAGATGTACCAGATCATCGTCCTCAACCTTAGGACTAATTTATCCTCGAGATAAACCCTCCAAAGCCTTCTGTACCCATTTTTACAGCTGACCTAGGTATCATTATAGCAAAATCAACACTTGCAATCTGGGCTAACCATTAAACTGCTATGCCCTTGTAGAGTTCACTTAGACCACAGCATCTAATTCACAGCATAACTCCAGTACTTTAATATACCCCTGCCTTTTGTTCAGCCTTTTTACCAAACTTCCAATCCAGATAGCCCATGTAGGACTATGATCAGTCCATCGGTATATCGAGTCAGCCTGATATCCTTTTTCTCCGATTCATTCTGACAGCCTAGTTGGTAGTACCTCCGAGCTTCCCAACCCAGAGGTCTTGCCCGTCTGGCTACTATGACCAGGTACTACGATCTTGGTATCTGTTTCTCCAAGCTAGCCTTTACAATAGGGCCATCAAAGATCCAGCTACCTCTTTACTCAGATCTTTCCAAATGAACTTCTTGTTATTCAATTTCAACAGATTCATATAGCCACAAGGACTTATTTAGTGTTTGCACCACCCGATTTGTCAGTTTGCATTCTTCTGTATAATGCCATATTTACACAGATGCTCCATGACCTGTCAGTCATGCTGGTGTAACTGCCATTACAGGTATCCTAACCCAATTGTTAGTAACAGTTATCATAATACGAATATTATATAGATGATTATTCAAATTTTCGCTATCAATAGGATTTGAACACCCAACTTACTACTTGGGAGGTTAACAACCTAACCACTTCACTAGGTCACCACACCCTATTAATTTAATATTTAATTTAATTTAAATTTAAAAAACCTTAATAATTATACAAACAGTATAAGACTTCAGTGCAAACCCATGATAAGACTACCAGGCACATAATTTTAAAAAACTAAAGCATAGAAATCCACTTAAAAATCCTAAGTAAGGAGGTAGCATGGACTTTCAATGATACTACTAGACTATAGGAAGCCTTAAAAGGAATAACTAGGATAGAACAAATAACAATATATATAAAGAAGCATATACCAACCAGGCCACTAAAAAATGCTAAAGGAAAAAGATCTTAGAATACTATACCAGGCCATTTGGATTGGTAGTCTGGGAAATCTTGTAGGTTCAAAATAAGGGGATGATGTTGGAAAAAAAAAATATCAAAGTCCTAGTGAACTTTACAAGAGTATAGCAGTTTAATGGTTAGCTCTGATTGCAAGTGATAGTCTAGACCAGAGCAATATTAGGTCAGTTGTAAGTATAGAATACAGAAGGCTCTGATAGGCTTAGTATAAAATTAAACATGACTTAGTGACTATGGTATATTTGCAGTAACCTTGCAGTTGATAAAATAGAGATAAATATGAGAACTAGAGTGTTTAAATAGAAAACCCATAGACAGGTTCTAGGTATGGCAACTAGTATAGAACCTTCAGGCAGACTACTTAAAATAAACAATGACTAAAGTTGTACAAGTAGCTAGTTGTACACTTTTTTCATAATTGCCTCTGTAGCTGTTGTATATAATAGTTATATACTAACTAATTATTAATAAACTTCTGGGTCACAATTATTTGCTTTAATATTAAAAAAAAAAATAATTATACAAACTAAGCATATAATAAGTGATTTTCCAAAAGATAATTTATTTTTTTAATTAATAATCTGCCAGTAATCTGAACAAAGATTATAATATAACATGATGCAAATCACTATGTAATTTATTATAAAGTAAAATTAAATGTGCACTTATCTAAATTTTTTTTGGTACTAAGTTAATAGTTCAAATAGATTAATTAAAAGTTGTAGAACTACTAAGGCATATCTAATAGTGGTTAGATCATTCAAATTAGTCTAGTAGATGTTAAAATATTATCAAAAAACACTTAACTGACTATGTAAAATTCTATATAAAATTCTATATAAACAATAGTCTATTTGTATAGAATTTTAAATAATCAGTTAAGCATTTTTTGACAATATCTTGACATCTACTAGACTGATTTGGATGATCTAACTGTTATTAAATACATTCCAGTGAGCTTAACAACTTTTAATTAATCAACTTGGACTATTAATAAAGTATCAAAAAAAGTTTTAGATAAGTGTATACTGTATTTTATTCTATAATAAATTACATAATGATCTGTATCATATTATACTATAATCTTAATTCAGATAACAAGTAGATCATTAATTAAATTTTTTTTTTTCAGGTTTAAAGAGTGACATCTATGGCTCGTGATTTTTTTATTAAGACTTACAATCTACAAATATTGTAAGGGGGTATTACATTTTGCATATCAATGAGGCTACAATTAGCCACTTATACAACTTTAGTCATTGTCTATTTAAAGGTTCTGTCTACTGGTTATTTACTAATTGCTATATCTAAAACCCACCTGTGGGTTTCCTATTTAAAGTCTCTGATTTTTAATATTTTTTCTGTAGTACCAACTTAATTTTTTAATAACAGACCTTAGGGCTACTTTACCCTTAACACAAACTCTACTGAATGGAAGTAGATCTCACAATTACACCTATTTGGATTTATGATGCCAGAGGTGATTCCATATTAGGTAAGGCCAATCCTTTTCACAAATGTTGACGACATTCTTCACATTTCTCACTATAGTAGTGCCCACGCTCTGCCATACTGGTTTTCTTCTAGGAATTCCTTAGATCAAATATGTACCTTTACTTGGACTTTCACAAGACTTCGCATCTAATTATTTAGGCTTCATTTTTGGTTATAGAGTATTTTAACTTCAGCCAGACTCGAACTATTGACCTTGTCTGTAAGGGGATAAGAGCTTAACAACTAAGCTATAGGACTCAACCCTCTCATTAATTAAATATTATTTTATTCTATTCTTTAAGAAACCTAAACTAAACATTATTTTTAAACTAATATTAAATAATTTTAAACTTTTAATATTTCTTACAAATAATATTGCTAATTAATATAATATTTGGAGGTATGGTGACCTAGTGAAGTAGATAGGTTGTCAACCTCCAAGTGGCAGGTCTAAAGTTCAAATTTCAATGATAGCGAAAATTTGTAATTCTTTCTGTATTACAGCTAACTGTCTTCTGTGATTAGTTGGAATAAGATACCTGTAATTCATGTCATACTAGCATAACTGGAAGGTCTAGGCACTCATACAATGTTGTACGAGAGAACACAAACCAGTACCGGGCAGTGTGAACTCAAGATAAGTCCTTAGGCTGTGTAAATTAAGGAAACCAGGTAGGAAGATGGAAGCCCACTTGGAAGACCCGAGTAGAGAGATAACCCAAACCTTCGACAGAGCTACTGTAAAGACTAAACTTATAAAACAGAGCTAGAACTTGTAAAACCAGGCAAATGTGCTGATTTTTGAGAAGAGACTGGATGAACCAACCAGGCCACTGAAATTTCTGGGTTCTGGAGGAAAAGGGCACATGCTGGCAAATATGTAAACCAGAGGTATATAGTTTTGATCTACCTTTCTGGGCTATCTGGAATGGCAGCTGGGTGGAACTTGAATGGAATACCAAAGTAGTAAGGATACGTTGTGAAGTCAGTACCAGGGCTGGAGTAAA
>CAJVQA010000624.1:0-31808 GCA_910591915.1 Cetraspora pellucida
CTATTTATTTTTTGGATATTATCAATTGTATGATAAGGCCAAATCAAATAAACTGCAAATTATCATTAAGATTTATTCGACCTGATTTATCATTTAATTTATGATTTATATTAATAAATTAATCATAAATTCTTCTCGTACTTCAAAAAAAAAACCAAGTTTATTGCGTTTGTTAAATTTGATTAATTTGTTAATTGGATGGACTGCACCGAGATATGCGATCTAGGTCAGAAAGTCATGTGATCGGAAAATCGATCCTACGCCCTGGCGTTGTTGGTAGTCTACAACCAATATTTTACAACATCCTCACCCACATATAGATGGACCTAATAAAAACACAACTACCTACAAAATCATACAACTATTTAACAAACTTCAGATAACTCTACAAGCAAATTTTAATATTCTTAGACTCTACATACTTCAATACTTATATACACCTATTGAACAATTTCTTCATACTCATAAACTCTATACACAATTTAAAAAGCAACAACATACTAAAGAAATAATATATCTTAAGCAACTAACATTATATAACAACTCTGTATTACTTGATTGGAAGCATATATCTCTATGATTACAATATATATCTAAAGGTTATAAACTACTATAGTTTACTATACTTGAAAATATAATTATTACTGATCACCAATCAAGACTAATAAATTCTCAGTTGCAATTACCTAATATTAATTTTATATAATTTACTACTGGACATTACAAACATGCATCTAAACCTTGAATAATTGCATATGACTATAATAACAACAACATTGCTATTGGCAAGGCACAGAAATACAATCAAATAGAAGATACAATATCTATAACATACTGGTTAATTGACTTTGACTTATCACATACTAAACTATATCCTCCAGTCAATTATATCTGCAAACAATGCACAAGATATTACTTTAACTCTAATTATATACAAAATAAATGCACATTTAATATTCTTACTAACCTTGCAACTAAGTTTCTTAGAAGAAAAATTAACTTCAACTTTTCCAATACTCTAGACCTTCATGCAAATTTCCTAGATCTACTATACTCTATTGCATTTCAAAACCCAACAACAATTCCTTCACAACCTAATATCATAATATATAACAATGCTGTACTTGACATTTTCATACAAAATCAGGCTGCACAAACTCTACAACAAATTGCACAAAACAATTTACTGCATTCACAATTTACATTTTATACAGACAGTTCTGTAAATAACATTACAAATAATAGATGCAAAATGAGTATTGGATGAATTTAAATCCAAGATGAAACTATTTTGTATTAATATTCTGCAGAAATTAAATTTTGGCTCTTATCATATAAGGCAGAGCTTATAGCAATTTTCTTCACAATTACCACTTGTCCAAAAATGAGCACTATAACAATATATACAGATTTACAATCTATTATTTCAAAATACAACAAACTTATACAATCACCGCCTACACCTAACAGACAATACTCTTATAACTATTAGCCAATATGTCATACACTATTCAACTTTATTACTGCATACCAAATTCAAGTACATCTTCAAAAAGTAACTGCACATAGCAACAACACATTTAACAACATAGCTGACAAACTAGCCAAAACCCAAATCAACCACATATACTTACTATTTTTCACAATAATATATATAATCCATTATACTATCTCTACTATAACAAATATTCTATAAAGCAACTTGCATATAGAACAATTAAAAACATTAGCAATGCCTATAATATAGCAATATGGTCCTCTCAGCACTAAATAAAAAACATTTTACCTTTATCCCTACTAATTAACTAGGAAGCCACTTGGCTCTTCCTTAATAACAATCACAAAAGATCTATATCTTATACTAGCTTTAGTCTATGTTATGAAAAAACCTTTAAAATTAAACTTATGTTAGGAATACTACCTACACTATCTCATTTACACACTCTTTATCCAACTATATATCCAAATAAATATTGTATTTTATGCAATACATATGACAGTTAGTTATACTGACTAACATATTCAAATTCACATATACTAAACTCTATTATTATTAACACAATACAACAATTTTTTAACAATTCATGACTAGATATAACAACTATACAATTACAAGAACTACATAACAAACTTATTAATCACCCATGTATCTCTTTAAACAATCTTATTAGAAATAATACAAATATATACACAACTATACAAGGCTTCATTCCAACTACATTAATCAATACTATACAAGAATATACTACTAGCAACTAGTTAACAACTAATATTACAATAAAATTTTTAATTCAACTATCTCAAAACATATATAACCAAATATAAAAACTATACTGTATCAAACTATCAGAATGGAAACAGCAAAATAATATTCTCAACCAACTACTACATAATCAACCAACTAACTTTAACACTTCAACCAGATTACTATTACAAATCTGACTATCATATACTTACAGTTGTACTTGTGAACTTCCAGACCAATAGCACACAGATGATTTCTACAACTCTTATATTTGCTCACAACAAGGAAAAGCAAATAAAAAACTATGCAAATGAATATTTAAATAGATAAACTATAGTACCTCTACTAATAACATCTTACAATATCAAATCTAGATAAGTTTTAACCACTCTAGTAGGTTTAGATTGCAGATAAATTAGATAAAATTAGATAATAATTTTGTTTATAGTCTGAGTCTTATTCTTGTAAAAAATTTGTAAATTGGCTTCAGCTTGTGTCAACTCATGTAGTTGCCCAAAACAAATTAATAATAAAGATAAAGGCAAAACCTCACCTTAATACCAAAAAAAAAAAATTTAATTATGTTCAAAGAATTACATTAACTTTAATAATGTCATACTATCTTGCAAATCATATATTTGTTAATTAATTTCAGTCTTATTTATTATAAATTTCTATATAAATATAAACAGAACTTAATTTGAAATATTTTCTTTATATAAAAAAATTATATACTAATCTTTAAAATTTTTTTTTTATAATTAAATTATTAACTGTACTAGAAGTGCTTTTAATTTTAATTAAACTAATCTTTTATTACAAATTATCTTTATGTTTATTATTTTATTTATTATTTCAGTTTTAGTTATTTTTAAGTTATTTTTCAATTAAATTTTTTTCTTAAATTTTAATTAGAACTTATTTGTATAATTTATTAATCATTCTTTTCAAAAAAATACCTTACAAGTTAAGTATAAAAATATTGATACTATCTATATTAAAAAATATAAAAATATAAATACAAATCACTAACTCTTTCTAATAATCATTTGTACCAAATTCTCTTTAAACAAAATTGCATTTTTCTTAAATTATTATTAAGTAAACCTATTTTGATGTCTAAGTAAAATTGTTTTTCATAAAATTTTATATATAAAAAGCCTACTTTATATCTCTAAAAGTCTTTACTACTGAAATATAACTAAATTAAATAAATTTCTTTTTTTACTAAATACTTATTATTTTACTAAGTAAAACATAACAGCTACTTAAAACAAAAAGATTCAGCATACTATTATCTTAATTTTAATATATCAATTCTCTATTTGGTCAAAAACTAACAGTTTTATAGTAAAATATAGTAAAACTTTCTTACAAATTTTTTTTTTTCTTTTTTGAGAACCCTGATCTTTTAAGGCATCTTAGAACTATAGATTACTATTTTATTTTTATTTTTTTTAACCTTAAGCAGTTATGCTAGTACTTTATTAAAATTTTTGAAATTATATATATTTATAATTATATAGAATTTCCTAATACCTAAGTTTAGCATTACTTGGCCATCCTATTGGTGCCTAAGTGCAACCTGTTGCACTATCTCAGTTAGAGATAGACTGCTTGTCTAACTACTTAAAGCCATATCAGAAGGGTCTTCTTCCTTCTGTAACAAGCATATTAATTGTCTTCTAAGCTTTTTTCTTCATTCAGTTCTTTTTTTCTATCTTCTTTTTTTTTCTTCTTTCTTTGCCAACTTGTCTTTCTTTATTCTTTTCTCTAACTTTTTTTTTAATTCAAGCACCTTTTTTTATTTTACTTGTTATGTTCTTCTTTTCCCATTCTTGTACTTTTCCATATTGAACTTTTTATACTTGGTCATAAAATGTATTCTATACTGTTTTTGTTATTATTTCTATGCATTTCTGTGTTGCCTGTTTATCTAGAATTTGATTAATTCTTTTTTCAACCTTGCTCATAATTAGTCCTTTTATCAATACTCTTCTGTTAGTGATTTTCTCTGCTTCTGTTTTTTCAAATGTTGTTTATATAGCACCTGAGATGGAATCCTGATTTTTTTATTTTCTTTAAGACTATTCTATACTGTTTCTGTTACTACTTTCTGAATTCTTTTCTATAGGCTTCTTTGTCTACTGCAGCTTGCCAAGTATGCCTGAGTTTCCTTTTCACCTGTTTGACATACTTAGCAATTTGTTGACATATATATTTCTGGTCTCCTTCTGTTTAATTCTTCTAGTGTTAGTAAATCATTCATTATGCATTTGATTACTGTTGCTCTTCTTGTGCTGAGTTTTCTTGTCATGCAGTATATACCTTTTGTTCTATTTATCTTTTTTCAAAAGCTTAACCAATTATATTAAGTGTTTTCTGTTTCTGGTTCTAATGCTTGAATTGGATTTGTTTCTCTTTAACTGGCTCCAACTCTGACATTTGTGACTATTTTGCAGAGAATTCTTGTTGGTATATCAACTTTTCTGTTTTTCCATTCTAGATAATATTATATTCTGTTACACTTAATCTTTTTTATAGGTATTGCCATTCTGCATGTTACTCCTTTCTTTGTGAGTACATTTGCTCTGTCATTCCACTTATCATTGCTATAACTCTTAACTTTAACTAGCTCAATTCTGTTACTCTTGCTTTTGACTAAATTCACAATATTTATTATTCACATTGCATTTTTTCTTTTAAAAACTTTGTCATCTTCTAACTCTTGGATTGCTCTATTAATGTTTCTTAGTGCTGCAAGACTATCTGTATATACTTCTATCTTCTTCTTCTCTGGAACAGTTAAAATTGCTAACTATATTGCTATGAATTTTGTTGTTGTTGCTGAAAGCCAGCTTTCAAGTCCTAATGCTGTTTCTTCTTTTGGCCAATTTCCTTCATTACTGATCTATGCCCAATCAATGCCTATTTTTTCTATACTATTTTCTTTTTTTTTTATATAATGCTCCATCTGTATAAAAGATATACTTGTCTTTGTTTCTTATCTTGTTTCTTGTTAGGACTTCTATTAAATATGTTGTAATTTTATTCTCTAATCTTTGCTTTTTGATTAATTCTATTTTGAGTTTTTCTTTTGTTTCAGTCCAATTAGTCTTTCTTTTTCTCTTTTCTATTTCTTCATTGTTCTGTTTTCTAATATCTGTTCTAACATTGCATTAATCTTGTTACTGCCTTTTTTTACTAGTGTTTTTGGTACTGCTTTTATATTATTGTTCCATCTTATTCACTTTTCATAATTATCTATTAATTAATCTGTTTCATTTTTACACCCTTTGCATTTATTTATCTCTCTGTGTGTTTTTTCTTCTATCTTTTACAAAAGTCAATATTTAGCTAAAATCTTTTTTTTTTCTTTTATAATATTTTGCTAAGTTGTTGTTTGTGTTTTGGCCCATGTATGATTCACTCTTTCTTTCTTCTGTTTTCAAATGTTTTTGTCTACTTAATTGTTAGTGCCTGAGTATTGTAGCTATTGATCTTGTATTAGTCATATATTTTTCTGCTTGTCTGTATTATTAATATTTTTTTTTCTATTTTATTAAACTATTTGGCTTTTTTCCTCTTACATAACAGTTCATGAAGACTTTTGAGCTGTCTTCATATGATTAAGCTCTGTCTTTTCATGTTTATAAGTTGGTTCAGATATAGTAAGCTCTATCTATTTATTGTACTGCTACTTGCTGTTCAAGATTTGGTTCTAACTAAGTTTCTTATTTTTGTCCTATGACTATAAACTTTCTACAAATAGTTTTTTGCTCTAATATTTATTTCTATTTTTTTTGTCTTAATTATTGTCTGACAAGCTAAATTGTGCTTCTAATACTTTGTTTCTTTTGATCTTATTTTAGACTTCCATATATCTTTTATTAAGTCTGCTTTCTGATATTCTTGTATATTCTAAGCTTTGTTAGATCATCTAAAGAATCTTTTCTATTAAGTCTTGTAAGTAAACTACTTATTTGCTTTGTTGCTATTTCTTGACTTAGTAATTTACAGTTTCCTAAATTTTGTGCTCAATTGTGCAGTTGTTTGTAGTTTTCATCATGTTGTATTTATGTTTGGCCAAACATATTATTGATTGATGGATCTTGTCAATCATCTTTTCTGACATCTTTGTTAGCTACAAAAGGTATCCTAATTTTGGAATTATTATTGTATTGTTTATATATATAATTTGGCTCATTGTTATTTTTTTATATCTAAGATCTTTAACTGTTTGATTAACTATTCCTTTTGCTTTTTTACAGACTAGTGATTCTTTTATTCTGCTGTTTAGCCAAATCTTCAATGCTCTTACAATTTTGTTTTTTGGATTTTTTGTTATTCTACTCTGTTCAAATATAATTTCTCTATCTTCTTTTATCATTTAGAGTTCATTATTATGAGTTTTGATTTTGCTTCATTTATTTCAATATCATTAACTTGAAGAACTCCTCTGCAATTTCAAGAATTCTTAGCAGTTGATTTTTGCTATTTGCAATTCATGTAGTATTATTTGCATAAGCAATCACTACTTGCCTATGTTTTGTAATACAATTAATATCTGTATTGCTTAACATCTCTTGTTCTACTATATAGCCTAATAATTTGTCTTCTTGGATTCTTTCTAATAGCAGATTATAAAAAGCTGTCAGATTAGTGAAAAGATTACCTTTTCTTGATCTATACCATCTTCTGCTATTATTTCTTCTGTTAGATCATAAGTTGTAATCATTTTAAGTTGTTATTTACAAAAGAGTTTGATAATATTTCTTTTTGTTTTTTTGTAATATTTTGACTCTTTTGAGAGCCCACTTTAGGCTTTCTGTAGAACTAAGTTGAATGTCTTCTTCATGTCTTATAAAAGTATTTATACTTCTTTATTTTTCTCTTGAGCTTCTTTCATTATCATATTTAGTATATGTATTGGTTGCTCTGTTGAGTTGCTAGGCAAATCTGTGTAGTTTGGCTCTTTGAGAATTTGTTTCTTCATAAGTATCTTAGCCAACCTTCTTGTTATCATCTTTGTAACTAACTTCCTAAAGGTCTCAATTAATGCTATTGGTCTGATATTGTTCAGATTATATCTTTAGTCTATATCTTATGAAATCAGATAGACTTGTGCTATTTTTCACTTTTTTGGCATTTTATCTGTTTCTAGAACCAGGTTTGCAAAAGCTCTAAAGTCTTTTGCAATTTCTTTTCTGCTTATTTTATTAAAGTGTAGCTTATGTTTAAGATTTCTGAAGCTGTATTGGTTTTAAGTTCTCTTAATGTATCTTCTTACTTTTCTTCTTTTATTTTTTTTCAACTTTTTATACCAGGTTTCTTGTATCTATTCTTTTGGACTGTATATTTCTTTTCATTTCTCTGACATCTTTTCTAGCTTGGTTCTTTGTTTTCTGAATTGATTCCCAAAGTGCTTTGTTAGACCATTTAGAACAGCCTTAGACTCTGTTGTTAAACTAACCTTCTCTTTATTTTGAACTATAAATTTGTTAAAAATTATCTTTTTGTATAGTTTGTTTAACAGACTAGCAATCATTTGTTTTTAATTAGTTTTAATCATCTCACATCTTCTGTTTATATTTTCTTCTATTTGTTTTCTTTGTACTCATTCCTAATCCTTTTTTCTTCTGTCTTTCAAGATTCCCTGCCAACCTTCTATATCATTTAACCAAGCTTCTGATTATTGTTTATATAGCTTTAATAATACTACTTCTATTTCTTTGCCAATGTCTTTAAGTTTGTTGTTTATTTTTTCACTTTCTTCTTTTTTTGCTACTTGGTTTCTTCTTGTTTTTGTCTTTTTTATTATTTGTTTTAATTCAATTGTGTGTCTGCACTGTTGCGACTTTTTTTGATAATGTCTTTTATTTGCTTTTATATTAAATATCTTTTTTTTTTTGTATTTGTTTATTTGCTGCTTCTATTATGGCTTCTTCTATTGCATTTCACATGTGGTTCAATATGTCTGTACAGTACACATTGCTTGTTCTATCCTCTTCTAATTGCTTTAGCACTTTTTTCTATTCTAATTGTTCTTGAAGCTCTTTAGCATATTCTTCCCAATCTTCTTGTTTTGCTTTCTTATATAGGTATATTGTTCTTATTTGGTCTTTGTGTTTAATTGCTATGCAGCTGTGATTTGCATTATATGCTCTACCTATAGTTCATTGTTAGTATCTTGTAGTCACTGTCTGTTATACTTTTTGCCTCTTCTATACTGGCTTTCTAAAGGCCAGCTATGAGTGTCTCTGATAATCAGATATAGTCAATTTTTGTCACTACTTCTTAACTTAACTATATATATACTCTCTCTGTTGAATGCAAGCTTCCAAAAGAATCTATAAACTCTTACCTCTTAAGCCAATTAAAGATTGATAGTCTTTTATATTCTGTTGTTTGTGGATTTAGTCTGTCTAGTATATTGTTAACTGTATAATTAAAATCTCTTAGTATAACTACTTCTGTATTCTTTTTTCTGCTTGTTACTATTTTTACAATTTTTTGTTGTATTTTCCTACTAATCATCTTGTCATTCAGCAGAATATACACATCTACTACTATTAGTATTAATTGTTTAAAGTATAGCCTTACTTTTATTATGTATTTACTAAATTTTTTAACTGCTCTGACATGTTTTTACTAAGTTTTATCTATTAATATTCCAATATCTAATTCTTTCTTCTTGTCCTATATTGCACTTGTTCAGTAATCTTTGAATTTTATATTAAGATTATGTAACAGAATTTTTTTTTCTTTTTCTATGATGTTTGTTTCTGTTATATCCAGAAATGCTATTTCTTCTTTTTCTGTCTACTTAGCAGGTTTTCTAGTTTCTAACCTCTGGTCTTAAGTCTATTAACATTGTGACATGCAATTTTTATTTATTTTTTTTCTATTTTTTTTTTAAGCTTTTATATCTTGTTTCTGTATTTTCTGCTTTCTCTTTTCCTTTTCTTTCTTTTTCTTTCTTTGGATTAGGAAATTTGTCTTTATTTCTTTCTTTGAAGGCCTTTCTCTTATCATGCAGAAAATTTCCAATCTCCTTCTTTATGTTTGTGATTTCAACTAGGACACCTTTAGGAGTAATTAGCTAGGCTCTCCCTAGCTGTATTACTTATTTCTTCTGGTCTTTCCTAAATTTGCTCTAAGATGTTCTCTATACATGACTCTTTTTCTTGTCTTTGTATTTTGAATTCTTCTGTTCTTTTTTCAAGATCCTTTTCTTTTTTCTTTCTTGTATTTGTGTCTTTTGATTGCTTCTGTATCGGTTTTGGAATTTGCTTCTTTCTTTCAGTAAGATGTTTTTATGACTTACACTATTTCTGTTTTTATTCTTGTTTGAGTAAGCCTTATTTCTTTGTTCTTCTCTGCTGTTTCATCTTCTTCTGCATCTGAGGTCTGGTTAAATCTGTTCCAACTTCTTCTTCTTTTAACTTTAAAACTTTTTCTTTTTCTTGTCTCTTTTTTTTTTTTATTAACCCAATAAACTCTGAAATTGTTATATAAGATTGGTTTCATTTGAGCTGCATTTATGTTTTTTTCTGTTGCAAACATAACTATTGCTGTCCTTTTTTGGTTTCCATTTCTATTTGGAGAAATGTGAACTACCTTTACACCTTTGCTTCTTAAACATTGCAGTAGTAGGACTTTTAAGACATTTCTAAGTAATTCAGTTAGCTTCACTATATACTTTCTTTGTTTTTCTTTTGCTTCATAGTTTTCTTCTCTTCTAGTTACTTATACTAGTTTATCATTATTAACTGATATAGCTTATAAGATGCCTTTTTTTTTTCTTTTACTATCTGCATTATTGCAAATACTTTTTACTTTAATTTTTTAATTCTTATTATTTGAGCATTCTTAAATCTTTTACAGATATATTCTAACTCTCATCTATTGCTATCTGTTGGCAAGTTCTATATCATTATGCATGCTTTGTCATTAGATTTTTCCTTCATCTTATAGTTGTTTGAGTTCTTCTCAATCTTGTTTTCTTCTTTGTTATATATCTTTTCTTTATTTTTTATTATACTATTTCTTCTTTTTTAGTATTCTTCATTGTGTAGTCTTTGTTTTTCTTTTTTGTCTTCCTGCTCTTCTGGTATTAGTTTATACCAATCACTTTTTCTGCTAATTCTTTGAATTGTTTTATTTCTACTATGCTCACAATCAAAATCTATCTCTATTCACAAGTTTTCTCTTTTGAAGACTTCTTTAATAACTTTAACATGTTCATTATCTTTTAGTAACTACTTGATAAATTTTATATGTTCTTCTTTTGTTGTTTCTGGCATGTTATGTGCTAGTATATTGGCAAGTAGACTGTTATGTTGGTTGCAATTTCTTTTGCTTAGTGCCCACATGTTCTTCTTAAGTGGTTCTCCTATTATGTCGATTTCTTACTCAATTTTCTGTTCTATTTCAAGCTATGCTTTTGTTTCTTTTATTGTTATATTATGTTTTGGCTCTTTTCAATTTGCATCTGCACTCTTTTGCTTATATTTTTCTATTTTTTCTGTGATTTCTTGTTGAACTTCTAAGCTAGTATTTTGTATTTTTTCCTTGTATTGTCTGCCTTTTTCTATATCTACTTCTACTAGTGACTTTTGTTTAATTTCTTAAGTTAATTCTATTTTTGTTGATTGAAGTTGTTCTTTTGATGTGTCATTTGTTTGTTTTAAAGCAGGTTTTATTATTATTGCATAGTTACTTTGTTCTACTATGCTCAGCTTTTTTTCTAGCTGCTTTTTCTTCACTTTTTCTATTAGCTCTCTTGTTAATCAACCTCATTTAGATTCTGTTCTGTTGGCATGATGATGATTCTGTTCTCTTTATCAGATGTAACATATATCTTACTTGCTTGTTTCAGAAATATCTCATAAAGGGGTGTGGCAACCTAGTGAAGTAGTCAGGTTGTCAACCCCTTGACCCAAAAATTAAGTTGAAAGATTGATAGAAATAACAATTGTATAATTGTTAGCAATTATTTGAGAGTTAAGAGAGCATCCAGAATATATATAAGATTGAATAGGTAGAAGAAGATAAAGTTAGGTAAATTGTGATTCAATATTGCATTGCCAGTGGGTAATAAAGATCGATCCAGATGCTAAAGATTGCCTTCTGGCTTTTTCAACCTCAAGTGGTAGGTTGAATGTTCAAATCCCATTAACAGCAAAAATTTGGATAATCACTTATATAATATTCATATTATGGCAATTGTTACTAACGATTGGGTTAGGATATCTGTAATAGCAGTCACACCTGCATGACTAGTAGGTCATAGGGCATTCATGTAACAGATCACATGACATTGTTCTTTGGGACAAGGTTGTGGTTACACAAAGAAATGCAAACTGGCAATTAGGCAGGCAAACACTAGATAAGTCCTTGTAGCTGTGTAAATCTGTTGAAATTAGGTAACAAGAAGTCTATTTGGGAAGATCTGAGTAGAGAGATAGCCAGATCTTTGATGGCTCTACTGTAAAGGCTAGTCTTATAAAATGGATACCAAGGTTGAAGTAATAAGATGGGCAAAAACCTCTAGATGGAGAGTACCACCAACCAGGTCATCAGATCAAGCCAAAGAAAAAGAATATTAGGCCAACCTAATATATCAATGAACCGGTCGTAAGTCCTACCAGGCTATCTGGATTGGGAGTTTGGTAAACTAGCAGGGGTATACTAAAGTATTTCAGATATGCTGTAAAGTAGATGCTGGGGTTTGTGTGAACTTTACAAGAGCATAGCAGTTAAATGATCAGTTCTGACTGCAAATATTGGTTCTGTCATAGTGATACCTAGATTAGCTGTAAAAATGAGTACAGAAGGCTTTGGGAAATTTACTTTGAGGATAAATTAGTTCTAAGGTTGAGACAATGATCTGAGCATCTGGAATAACCCAGTGATATTAACACAGATTACAGGTTCAGAGAGTTTAAAATAGAACATCTAAGCAGAAGTGTTAGATACAGCAATTAGTAGGGAACCTTTGGGCAGACTCCTTAAATAAGTAATATAAAAAAGTTATACATGTAGCCAATTGTACACTCTCCTGTAGTAGTTCATTGAACCACAATACTGATAAGTAATTAATAAAAATCAAAAGACCAAAGAGGTCATCTTAATACCAAAAAAAAAAAAACCTCATTGTATATACTGTTAATAGCCCAGTATGCTCTTTTGATATATGTTGTTATTAGACTGTTATTACATTTTTCTAATATATTCATATTTTGGCTTAAGTTGCATATATGTATGTTTTGTTTGGTTTGCATATGATCTGTTTGTTGTTTGTTTACATTCTTATGATTACAACAGCTCTGCAATACAGAGTTAATACTGATTCTTTAAAATTTTGTTTTTCATGTATTTTCTTCAGAAAAAAATTATTGTTTTTCTTGTTTCTCTTGTTGGTTAGCTTATTTTTTGTTGTCTTTTCTTTTTCTATACCTTTTTTGAATTCTTTTCTATTTTACTTAGGCCTATCAGAGTGGTTCAGATAGCTATTTTTATGTAAATCTGATTTTTGCTTTTTGCCGAATTTGGTTTGAGTGATTAGCAAAAAGAGTCTTAATATTTAATAATTACTCTGTAAATTACTATTACTAATTAAGATTACTAATTAATTTATACAAATCTAACTTTGTTTTATTTATTTTCAAATAAAACTCAATATTACTAATTTAGTTTTAGCAAATTTACACAAATTTTTGCTCTATATTGATCATGCCAATCACTTTAAATGTCATACCAAATAGTATCTTAAATATTACATTCTCTTATTTGTCATTACTCTTATTTGTCACATCTAAATACCAAAAATAACTCAGAAAAATATCTATTTTAACTGATTCTCAAGAATCAGATTCTTATAATATAGACTATTACTCTAAATACAAAGACTATTATGGAGTTAGACTTCAAGAATCCAAATCCTAAGCTCTAAGAGTTCTTTTATTAGCAGCTAAACCAGACTACTATGATGACAAAAAACAACAACACTATTTCAAAGTTTTATTATAACTTACAATTACAACTTGTCTTTGTGACAAATTTTATACAAGCTTTATTTCTCAATATTATAAAATTAGTCACTTAACTATAATTGATCAACTCTTAAATTCAACTTAAACTCAAATCAGAAACACTATCTCTACACAAAGTTTTAGAAAAATAAAAGAACTACTAACCTTACTAGTTCCTAAATCAGCTAATCAAATACAATTCTCTTTATTTTTGACAGTATATATTTTTTTTCAAATTTTCAAACAGACCCAACCCTTATAGCTATAATTGCATATTCACAACACTACTATATTTGCTTTGAGTACAAACTTAAAAATATTTAGTGTATTTTTACTAACAGTCAACAAAATTATGTTTCAGATTATATAGCAGCATGCATCTTTAAAGGTTTTCTAATTCATTACACTTGCATATTAAATATTCTAAATCTTAAACTCAAAATCAAACTGACTAAACCAGTAACTCCACTCAACTCTAATTAAAAGAAAGTAATCATTTTCTACAAACTTAGTATTATGTCTGCAAAAGACAAAATCCAACTATACAAATCTATTTTTTTAAAAAACCAAACTTTTATTATTTCACCAAAGAACAAAAACAAAAATAAAAACAAACCTTTAGAAATACTTCTAATGATCTTGATTGGTTTAAAGAATTTTTAATTACTAAAGAAATAAAACATTATACTAAACTTAACAACAAACTAGTTTCACAAATACTCAAATTTATTAAATTACATTTTATCAATGTATATTCTGAAAAAATTATTAAACAAGAAACTAAAAATAAACTAGTATTTAAATTTAATTATATGTATCTAATTAAAACTTTAGCTGGTTAATAGTCTAAATTTCTTACAGACTTTATTTATAAAAATAACTTTTTTATAAACCAATCTTTTGCTATTTCTTTTGAACTTATTCATTTTACTCTTATCATGTTACTTAAAAAATTCACTACTATACTCTTTACTTATCTCAACATTCTAAATTTTTATTTCATATAACTCAATTTTACCTTACACTACTTTAAATAAAATGCAAGTTGCATTAAACCTAGCACACTTATATCTTATTCTTCATAACAAATATAAAACTATTTAATAAAAAAATTCTACAAAGATCTTAAACTTTATCCAATATACTTCAGACTTCATTATTACATTAGTGAGGATAGCATTAATAAACCTTTTTTTAAAATCCAAAATAATAATAAATTTAATATCAATATATTTTTTAATATCTCAAAACAACAATTTCTTAAAACATTTCAAATCCTATTTTTTAAAAATTATTTAACACAATTTAAAATATGGTTCAACATTTTTTTTGATATTTACAAATAACAATTTACTCAAATTGACAAACAAAAAACATTTAACTTTATCAAATATCAAATTACTCTTAAATTCTTTAATACTTATAAAGTCTTTCTATCTCAATAATTTACTATTATCTCTATTAATTTACTATATAAACACTCACAACTTTGCTTTAAAGCAGCACTTTATTATTTTCATATATGTAATATAGAAAACTGTACTATATCAAAAATCTGTTAGCTAAATTCTTCAAAGAATTTATTAAATACTATTCTGTACTTACAAATTCTGACTCAAGCTCAAGTTTTAAAACCAAATAGTTATATCTAATTCTAAATACTGCAATATTCAGATATAATAATGATTTTCTAGCAACCTTTTAAAAACCAATACCAATTATCTATTTTTGACAACTCATAGCCAAAACTAAAGTAGATTTCTTAGAAATCAACAAACTTAACAAATCAGATCATTATGATGTTATTTATAAAAGTTATTACTTTTACAGTTACTTTAATGTATATCTTAAAGCAGCTGCTATCAATAACCAAATAGATAATCTTTATTTTTACTAAGTAATTGATAAAATCACATCAAAACCAATAGATATCTATTTTTTAGCTAGAATAATTACCTACTTCTATATATTCAAATCTTTTGATAAACTATTTATATTTTATATCAAAAAAGCTTATAAAGAATATTTTTACTTAGAAGCAAAAAAAACACTACTCTTCAAATTTAAAATTCAATTTAAAGCTTCTAAAATTAATACTAACTTCTTTAAATCTAAACTTAACAAAACTATTACAGAAAACATATCAAAATCATCTCTTATAACACAACCTATAGAAACCAATAAAACATTACCTAGCTTTTCAACAAATTCTGATGATAATGTTATAATGTTTGACTCTAATACAAATTAAAAAGCCACCAATACTAATTAACTTAATGCAGATACTAATTCTATTTTAAATGAAAAATCTACTATTTTACTAGCTACAACTTTTTATAATTCTTTTTAATAACTTCTTCTATAGAATTTCTAAGTAACTCTATAAAAGAAAACTCTTTCAAATTATTATCAATATTTTTAGACTCTTATAATTTAAACATTTGCTATAACAAATATCTATTATACTACAATCTCCTTCTTTTACAAGAACCTCAAACTATACAATCTTTTTATTCTTATCTTAACAACTATGCCCCATATTTAAAAAAATTTGTTATGATTTCACTAACTAAAGATAAAACAGAAGCATACATTTACTTATTACATAATACAAAACTTCTGCCAAATTATATACCTTCTCTATTATAAGACACATATAACATATCATTTAAGTTATATACAAACTCTATACTAACTTTAATACAATAACTAAAAAAACAAACAACAATTCTAACTTACTTAATTCTACAATTGAACTTACTTCTCTTACTATTAAAATAGGTTTTCTAAATATTAATAGTTTATTACAATCCAACAAAAAACTGTCACTTACTAAAATGCTTAAAGTTCAAGTTTTTGACATTCTAGGCCTCTCAGAAACACATTTCTCTATACAAGAAACTAAATATTTTAAAACACAAAATCTCAACTACTCTAGTTTCTAAAATTTTTTTTAAAAATTATACTAAGCTGAAATAGAAATTCTTATTTACAAAAACATCTTCAAATATATTGCATGCTCTTATAATTACAAAGGTTATATTGTTGGGCTTAACTTATATTTTAAAAATACTTCTATTAAAATTCTTCAAATCTATATTCCAATTCAAGAAAAGAAACAATTGCAAAATAAAATCTTTGAACATGCAATATCATTAATCCAAAGCTTATTCTACAAAATTATAATTATGAGTAACTTCAATAAATTTTCTAATTCTCATATAAACAGATTTTTACTAAAAAAATTATCTATTTCAGAATATCAACTTATTAAATTCCTTTCTAGTTTTTAATACAAAGATATTTATTATTTTTTCTTTTCTAATAATACTAATTACATTTTTAGCATTTTAATATACAAAGTAAAATTGATTAAATCTGAACTAATCTCTCAATTACAAATATTGAATATACTGATATACTTCAAAATTACTTATTAGAATCTGATCACAATCTTATTATTTTAGAAATTTCTATTATAATTAATAAACAAAAACTTTACAAACAATAGAAAAGAAAGATATTTTTTTAAAAAACTGTTCTAAAACTTCTCTTGAGAATTATGCTACTTAAAATACACAAAACTTTCAATAATTGTTTATTAAACTTCTCACAATCTTTAATCAAAACCAACTCAACAAGATTTGAAACTAAATTTACAAAGAGCTAATTAAAACTACTTCTAAACATATTCTATTTAAAAAAGTAAATACTATTAAAAGCATTAAAGAAACTAATTTTTTCAAACATTTTCAACTCTATTATTGCTACAAAAAAATTCTATTTCTCAAAAACCATATTAATTCATCTAATTTTAATATATTACTTCAAAACTACTTGTCTAAAAATCCTAATAATACAATTCAAAACCTATTACCTACTTTTTTCATCTTAAAAATGAACTCTATCTTATCAAAACTACTCTTAATCATCATCAAAATCAAATTACTTATAATAAAATTAAACAAAAAATTAATAATCAAAATAAACTCTTTTCTAAAACTTTTAAACTTTTTTACAAAAAAATTCTTGAAAAATATAACAATATACACATTGACAGACTATTAATTAATAACTTACTCTTAACTGAACATGTTGAAATACTCAATACAATTCATTCTTTTTTACTACCTATTTTGAATCAAAACCTCTTGAAACTATTTTACCAACTAATAAATACTTTGATCTTTATAAACCACATCCTAAACCTGTAAGTCACTACCAAAATTTTTTACTCAAAAAATTATACAACAAGAAAAGCAAGAGATTATTTCTAATCTCCCAAATCAAAAAGCTGCTGGCCTCTCTAAAATCTGTTACAAACATATTAAATATGCAAGCTTAGAAGCACAAAACCTTTTTAGACTTTCTTAAACAAATATTTTCAATTTTAAAAAGTTTTTATAAAATAAAAATTCTTTAATATTTTTCTTATTCCTAAAAATTAAACTAAAACTATATACTTACTTAAGTATAATCTAATCTATTATTGAATTTTTTAAGAAAACTTTTATAAAACTTTTTATATTCAAACTAGACAAAATTATTACTTCTAATAACTTTCTTTCTAATCTTAATTTTATGGTTTTCAAAAACTTTTCTATCCATACCTCAATTTAAATTTTACATAATACAATTAAATATTACAAAGCCAATAACAAAGAATTTTAGATATTATTTCAAGATATGTCTAAAGCTTTTGATAAAATTAATATTACAAGACTACAAGATGTCTGTAAACAAATTGGCATTTTAACTCCTAGTATAAACCTTATTACAAAATTATATACTTTTCAACTTGTCAGAATTATCACTAGTCACAGCCTTACACAATTAGTTCAAGTCAAATCTGAAATAAAGCAAAAAGAAACCTACTCATTCTTATTCTGAAAAATTTACTTTGACCATATTTTTTTCTTTATTAACCAAAAATATAAAAATCAATTTCTTAAAATATCTGCACAATTACCTTTTGATATACTTCTGCTTAATCAATTACTATTCCTTCATTAGCCTATATAAATAATATGACTTGGCATTATAAAGACTTATCCACAATGCAAATTATACTCAATAATAAATCTACTCTCTACAAACTTAACAATATTGAAATAAACCTTTTCAAATTAGACCTTTTATATATTAAATCTAAATTATTTACCTCTTTTTTAACTATTTTTACTATTAATAATCAAACTATTTCTTTTAGAAGATCTTAAGATATTATTTGATATTTAGGCATATTTTATAATAAAAATAGCTTTTCAAAACCAACTCTCAATACTATTCTTAACAAAATTGAAAACTTTCTTAATCTTATTAAATACAAAAAAATTATTTTCTTACAAATCTTAGCTTTTTTCAATCTTATTTTTTAATTCTTTCTGGAATATTTATTACAAATAACTTTAATTCACCAAAATACTCAAACTAAATTCTTTTGTATATTTAATATTCAAGCTAAAAAAATGCTGAGATTAGCAAGAAATACTAACAATATTACTTTTACTAATCTATTATTTTTTAACCTATCAACTTTTAATAATATTTTACAAAAATTAAGTGCTTTTAATATTAAATATACTTTTAATTTTACACCTCTACTTAATACTATTGATACTTTCTAAATTAATGCTTGGCTTCTTAAAATTTGATAATCTAAACTTACAATAGATATTCTTAATACTTACTATTATAAAATACAAAACTTTACATTAATCTTTCATATTTGCCAACTTATAAAACATAATATCTTATTCTCAAACTTTCTTCTCTTATCAGAAATCTTTACTAATTACAATACAATATATAAAATACTTTCTCTAAAATTACTCAATCTAACTATTCAAAGTTTAAAAAACAACAGAATTCTGTTTCTCAAACAAATTATAATAGCAACAACTTATATTTTCTTTTATTAAATAATATATTTTTGCAAATAAACAAACCTATACAAGACTACTAACCAATATGGTTTATACAAATTTTTTTTTTTAACTAAAATAATATTATTATTATAACCTGACCTTATTTAACTCTTTTCTTTAAAAACTCTTTTATTAACTCAATAAATATTCTTTCTTTTATCTTAATTCATCTTTTTTTTTATAAAATCTTCTATAATAATAATCAACCAAAGTTCTTTTTTCAACAAACTTATTCTCAACAAACCAACTTCTACCAACTTCATAATTACCTGCCTGGTTTTACTATGATTACTTCTATCTTATTTTCAATAAACTCGAATCTTCAATCTATTAGTATTCTTTACAATTAACTTAAACTTATTAAAGATTTATTACAAATTAATTTTAATAAAATTCTCTTACTTATTTATATTAACAATTATATATTCTTTCAACCCTTACTCCTCTTTCATCTTTTAGTAAATTTAATTTTTTTTGAAATACAACTTATTCAACAAACAGTTAAATTAATTTTATATTAAAATCAATTAATCAAACTTTACTCTTAAATCAGAAACTCTAATTTAGACAATTTAATCTTTTATACTAATAGTTTTATTAAAGATTGTTAAACATAAATATTAAATCAGACATAGGCTGGATTTGTAAAACAAATACTAATATAAATTTTAGCATAAATACAAAATCATATGCTAATACTAATTGCACTGAACTTGAAATTGTTCTATTATTTCTTCTAATTATTCCATCAAATATTAGTATTACAATTCATCTTAACAACCAAACAGCAATCAAAAACTGGATATGGCAACCTAGTAAAGTAGATGGGTTATTAATTCTTAAGTAACAGATCTAAGATTCAATTCCTATAAATAATGAATTTTGAAAATTATATCTGTATTATAGTAACTGTTTCTTACTGATCAGTTGAGTTTTAGACATTTGTAATCTTAGGTACATCAAGTCACATTCTACCTGACATTAGGACTTAGGACATTTATGTGAAGTGTAATATTATGTATACATAAAGAAATATAAAAAACTGATGTCATATAAGGCTTCAGTGCAAACCTGTAATAAGACTACTAGGCATAGAAGGCTAAGAAACTAAGGAGACAAAAATCTACTTAAAAATCTCAAGTAAAAAGGTAGCACAAACTTTTGATGATGCTATTAGACTGATAAAAGCTCATAAAATATTTTCATAAAAATTATCAAATAAACCAAATAACAAGATGTGTAGAGAAGCATATGACCAACTAGGTCATCAAAATCACTTAAGAAAAAGGATATATAAGTATATTATACTGAGCCATTTGGATTGGAAGTCTGAGAAGTCAGTTGGTTTTGAGTTGCAGTTAGTAGAAAATGATAAAAAAGAAGTTGAAAAGATGGATACTAGAGTTTGAATAAACTTTACAAAGGTAATAGCAATTTAATAGATAACTCTAACTGCAAGTATTGGTTTCAACCATAGTATTAAACCAGTTTAACAGTAAAAGAGTATATGGCTCATTCTGGTAGATTTGTCTTAAGGATAAAAATAATCTAAGAATTATAGTTCTATGATTAAAAGTGAATAGATTTGGGTTTATAACCTGGTAAAATTAATACTAAACTTAGATCAGAAGGTTTAAATGAAACATCTAAGCAAGAGTGTTAGATATAGCAACTGATATAGAATCCTTGAACAGACTCCTTAAATAGGTAATATAGAAAAATTATACATGTAGCCAGTTGTATACTTGTCTAATAGTTCAATATAGATATGTCTGTATAAAACATATATTTGATATAAGTATTAATAAAAAGCTAAAACCAAAGAGGTTATCTTAATATTAAAAAAAAAACAAAAAAAAAACAAGCAATTAAAAACTTACAATATATTTCCTTTTTAAAACAATTATATATTAAAAACTATGATATTATTTCTTTTATCAATTATCTTAAAACTCTTAAAAATCTTAATATACAATTTCTAAAAATTAAATTACATACAAATTTATTTTATAATCAAGCTAACTCTTTAGCCAAATGAGAAAGTTTTAAACCTATTCTTAAACTAATACTACTAATTATTTCAACTTATTTTTTATGAAATAATTATTTTATATTATTTAAAATTTGTAATTTTATTAAAAATATTATCACAATCTAAGAACTTTTATTCTGGTCTATACTTAAACATTTTCAAAACATTTTAGAAACTAATTGGGCTCTCAACTTTTAAATAATTAAATCTATAAAACATGATACTTAAAATACTCTTTTTATATTAAAATTCTTATAAACAACCTGCCTATCATGAAAAATCTTAATATATGCTATTCTTATCTTTATACAATATCAACATGTTCTCAATATACAAATCTTGAAGACATACTTTATCTTTTTCTTTGTATAGACAATAATATTAATATAAACCAAGCAATTCTCAATACAATTCAATTAACACTTACTTTACTACAAATATCTAATAGTTTAACACTTTTTATTCTTAATATTATTATAAACTTTAGAACCAACTCTGCTAATCCTAATTACCAATCAATCTTATATACTATATCTAACACTTTCTCTATAACAATCTACAATAATATTAAAATTCTTTTAAACAAATAAACAAATATCTTTTTGATCAATCTTATCAACAATCTTCTTATCTGGTTCTATCAAGATATATAGTTCACATGCAATGTATTCTAACATTAATAGGAACTTGTTTGTAATATAAACACTAAAACTAAATATACAGAAATTCATTTTCCAATAATATCTAACTCTACTAATAATCTTTCAAGAGCTACACAACCTTTTAATACTATACATTCTATTAACAAATAATTTTACAAAGTTTTACTCTAATCACATACTTTATATAATATTTTAATTCTTATCTAAGGTTTTCTCTAACCTATTCTAACTAAAAAATAATTTGAAACAATTATCTATAGCATTTATTAAGAAATAAGAAATGTACTATCACATTGGATGTCTTTTTTAGCAACACAAATGTAATTTAAAAATCTTTATTTTAGGAGTTCTTTTTCTGTAATTAAATTTCTTATTGTATTTTAAAATTTCTACTATGATATTATATAAATAAAAAAAATTATATATATATATATAAATGTTAATACTGCCTTAATCTTAAGAATTTACATGTGCAATCTTTTTATAATTATAATCTTTTGTAACATTACTGTTACATATAGTATTTATACTCCATAATTGAATCTCTATTTAAAATTTTCTTTTTTATTCAAAGTTATATCTGCACTTGAACTTTTTTACAGAGCTTCATATTTGATTAATGATTCCAATAAGTTACAGAGACAACATTGCTTCCAACCTGACTTGAACTGTTGATCTTGTCTGTGAAGGGTTTGAGAACTTACTCACTAAACTATGAAACCCAAACTCTAAAAAATATTATTAATAAGCTTTTTAATTTATTTTATAAAATATTATATATCAAAAGCGATAATACAACCTATATAGATATACGTATATATAATTTTATATACTAAATAAGCTTACTTAATGCATGAAGTTAAATTATATTTTTAAAAATAATTAAGATATTAATCTAAGTTCAAAACTTTTCAATCATTCTAGAAAACATAACAGTTTTTTTTAAAATTTAAGTAAAAATACCTTAATAACCATCTGTCTAAAATTGACAAAATTTTTTATTTTTAATTATGCAGTTTTATATATAAAATGTATAAAAAAATTTTCATCAGGAAACTTTTTTGGCTGATTTAATCGGTGATAATCGTTAGATATTTATATCGATTAAATTGATAGCGCTATTGATTGTTTCTTAACCAGTCAAATTATTAACGATTAAAATACTTATCGATACTTATCGATCTATCGATTCTTATTAATTCGATAGAAATCAACATATACAATAACTATTAATTTTCATAAACATTGATAGAATCAATACACAATAACTATCTAGTTCTATTCATATTGATTTCTATCAGTGAAGGTGTTGCTAATCGATTAACCCTAAATAGCAATCGATATCCATCAGTCAAAAAAATTTTCTAATGATAGCTAGTTATCGAGATATTTTATTTTTTGATTTCGTTCAATCAGAATGTGACTGTCCAAGTAGGTTCTTAATTAGGAACACTTTTTGTCACCACAACTAGGTATTATTGTATGGGTGACCAGAATTGTATGGTATAGGGATTTGCAGTACAAATTTACCAACCATAGTAGTCTGTTGTGAGTTTCCATTACACTCCGAACAATTCTTTGCCTTGAATGTGGTGAAAGTGTTTTATGCGACGGTGAGAGGTAAGCTCAATAATTAATTTATTCATATTATCACGTGGTAATTCACCAAAGACTATCCTAATAACTGATACAGTAAATAATAGTATGACTAACGCTAACGCTAAGTGGTTCGATTTTAAACTTAATTAAATCTAGAAAATTCTCGGTATATGCGTACAAATATTACATTACGTGTCCTTGCATAAGACACCGCACCAATATAGTAATGTAAATTGGTGTGACATATGACCCTGAGAACAAACAATATGGTCATAAGTTCATATCGACAAAGATAAATTCCTATTATAGAAGGGTAGTCCTGAAAAAAAAGATAAGCGGATAATAGGGCAAAAATAAATTGTGATAATATGAAATGGCAACTTTGTTATTTAGATAAAAAAAGAAAACTAGTAAAGAGAGATCTGTTCAGCTCAAACCTAAAAAAAGATAATATTGTAAATTATAATTCGTCCTTAGTTTTAGCTGCCGCCTCCGCAGCTTCTTTCTTCTCTTTCAATTTTTGGAAGTGTGGACATTTGGTAGAAGCATCCTTATCGTCTTTCCCTTCGCTACTTAAATAGGGGCAACCCTTCATATTATCGCTCAAATAAGGACATTTTGAATCATTAACATCCTTGGAATCTTTGTCACGTTTAGCATATGGACAATTTTCAGCATAGGGACAACCTTCCTCGACTGATGGCAAATTTCCATCATTAGCTTCAGCTCTTTTCTTAATATCTTCAAAATATGGACATTTTCCGGCAGCAGGACATTTGTTAGTGGACCAGTTAACATTTTCAAGTTTTTCTCCAGAATGAATAGCTTTATAGTAAGGACATTTTTCAGCTAACGGACAAGGTTTATTGCCATCAGCATCAATAGGGTGCTGATCATGTCCGAAAGTAACAGAAGGTAAATAAAGGTAAAAGATAAGAATAAAAGCAACAAATATAAATAATTTTGAGCGATTTGTATAAAGCATTTTTGAAAATTTTGCTGAAATTTTTGGTAAAAGGCTTTGAGAAATAAGTGGGAATTTATTCCTTATATAGGATTTTTTAATGATTAACTGATTAACATAATGCATTTATATAAAAAAATAGTGCTTAAATATTTATGTTTTACGCGTCATAAAACACAAATTGGACACAACTAATTTAGAAAATATACATTATGCACTCTATCCTCATTATAACGGAGTAATCGGGCTGGAAAATTCCATCCGTTGTAATGAATATCTGCTACAAAAAAAATTTAAAATGTTCTAGATAATCCCTAATGGGGATCCGTTTTTAACGGGGGCCACTATAACAGGGTAGAGTGTAATAAGGGTTTATTGTTGTAACCAAATAAATATTCGGGGACTATATGATATTACAGACGGGCGCCTAAAGACAATAATATCATAAGACTACATTTCATAAAATATACTTAATATATAATTTATATTGTGAAAAACAATTATATTGATAACTTTTGCAGGCAAACTTACTATATATTTTAAAAGTTAAATGCCAATTCCTGAGAGAGGCGGGTCCATTTCAATGTGCCTTTTTCTAAACAAAGACATTATTTCCTGATTATAGAATTTCGTTTAAATGTTTCACCGAAAACGAACTTGTCATTCTCGAACAGTTGGTATTATCGTTTATTTGTTGCTTTGAATAACTATTATCCGGAGCCAAACGGAAGACAATCTCCATGAAAGTGTAACCGATGATCCGAAGCTTTTAGTAGCTATAGATACAGTAAAAATAGCATAAAATTTAATAAATGAATACTTGGACACATGTCCAGTACTGCAATATATCGTATCAGTTTTATTTTTCTTTTCTTTCTTAATTAGGGATGTATCGGTCCCAAATCGGTCCTAAGCAGATTGCAATATTTTTCTTCGTAAGTCGCTATTTAAACCAAAATTTTAATAGCACGCAGAAAACCAGAAAACCTATTCTAACAAACATGGTTGTATCAGTCCTAAGTCGGTTCCGAGACCGGTGCTTTTAGAAATTTTGAATTTTTGAGAAGCTTCGCAATAAGTACTACAGTATTAAGGTTTTGGTTTAAATAAACTTTAGTTAGTGGCTTACGAAGAAAGTGATCTCAAAATCTTGCAATCTGCTTGGGACCGACAGGACCGATTCGAGACCGATCCATCCTATTTTAATTTTATATATGTTAATTAGAAATAGTGCCGCCAAGGGAATATTGTTCAAATCTTTGCCGTACCAGACTGGAGATGCGCCTCTTGCGTGATAAATTTATGTAGCATATATTTCGCATATCATGACCTCGCGCGAAATTGATAACCACATACAAAACGAAATTTTGCGTTTAATAGATTATAAGTTTTAGTGATGGCGTTATTGTTATTGTGTGTGTTTTTTAAAGAGAATTTAGTCAATCAATTCACCGACAAAGTAATTCTGGTAACGACTCTAGCATAACCACCAAGATCAGTTACGTAATCAGTATTTAAAATTTTGATTGAATTTTTCAAAAAAAAAACGAAATTCCAAGTTAATAAATTTATATCCTATTCATATATTAAACCTGTTTATTTACAAATGACTTTTATTCCTGGTATGAAAAAAGTGTTCAACACAATCATTTATTTAGGCAATAATAAATATTTTTATTTCTTCCATGTTTTTGGAAGACTCTTCGCATACTTCAATCATTTATCATTTTTTGAATCAATATTTTAAGCGTTAGTTTTTTTAATTATTATGGAAGGTCAAATAACTTCTATGCAAATAAAGTACAATTAATATATTATGCTTCGTGATGGTTTTTTTATAATTTTCTACAATTTCTAATTAAGTTTCAGACTTTTTAGTACCTTTCTCACCCGTTTCAGTTATATTATTGTATTTAAATAATCAATTGGAGTTAATATACAAATTATCTCTAACTTGGTTGCTCAGATTCTATAATAAGAGAATAATTTGAATTTTTTAAATCTAAATTATTGGACTTTTAATTAATGGATATAGAAGATTAAAATGAAATCAGATTGAAATAAAATGAGTAATAGTATCAAATAGACAAGCCATCAAAAAATACAAAGTTTTTGGATATTTCTTTTGGTATTTTTTTAGATTAGGATTAGGGTTTAATAGTGAGTTTATAATAAACAAGTATAATTGGGCTTTAGAGGGTTAAATAGAAATCTTTTATTTTACTTTAATCTGCATTCATTATGATTTATGATACGTATATACAGGTTATATTTATTAATATTAATTAGATAATTATGTTAATATAATTGATTTAATAATAATAAGATAGTTTTTATATAATTTAAGTTTATTTTTTCTTAATAAGAAAAAGTTGAAAGAGGATGAAGATTCTAGTGTAATGGTTAGATTGTCATCCTTCAAGCAACAGGTTTAATATTCAAATCCTATTTATGACAAAATTTGGAAATTATATCTGTGTTATGTAACTGTCTTCTATTAATCAGTTGGTCTTATATGGCTGTAACCCAAGTATATTAAATCTAGTAACTTGAAAGCTTAGAACATATATACAAAGTATAATGTTATATATATAGAAAATATTTAATAATATTACATAAGACTTTAGTGCAAACTTGTAATAAAATCATTAGATATAAAAAACTAAAGAACTAAGAAAATAGAAATCTATTTAAAAATTTCTAAATAAAAAGATAATATAAATTTTTAACAGTTTTATCAGACTTATTAAAGTTTACAAATCATCTAAAAAGAATAAATCTGATAAATTTAATATTAAATATATATAATAAGTATATAACCAATCAGACTGCTATATTTATTAAATGAAAAAAATATAGAAATATACTATATCAAATTATCTGAATTAGTAGTCTGATTAAAGTCTGTTAGTTTTGAGTATCAGTTAGTAGAAAATAATAAAGAAGATGTCAAAAAGATAAATATTAAAGTTCTAATAAATTTTATAAAAATAAAAATATTACAATATAGTAGTTAAACAAATAATTGTAATTGCAAGTATTAGATAACTATAATGTGTTGCATAAAATTAGATAACTATATATATGACATAACAAGTTTTAGTAAGTTTATTGTTAAGAATAAAATAGTTCTAGAAGTATTACTAAGAGTTGAGAACTTAAACAGGATTATATTTGAAGATGTTTTTATAATACAAGTTAAATTGCATATTCAGAGAGTTTAAGTAGATAAAATTTCTAGTTGACTTGCAGATATGATATCTAGTATAGAACTTATATAGTAAAATATAAGCAAATTACTTAAATTAAATACTAAAAGTATATATATAACTAACTGTAATCTTTTATGTAAAAAAAACTTTTAAAGTTATTTGTATTCTATAAATTTGAATAAAAATTATTTTTTAAAAGCAAAAACTTTAATACAAAAAAAATATTAATATTAATAAGATAGATAATTTTAATTTTAATAGTCTTATTAACAATTTTTATTAAACAATGCAATGATGCATTTATATTAACTAATTTATAAACAGAGTTATTATTATAAATTATAGAAGTTGATATATATTTAGAAACTTCTTTACTAACACATGTTGCAAAGTGGATTAGAGCTAAAAATAAAATAGTATTTGTTATCTTATAGCATATATGTTATAATAATCATCAAGATTATATATAAAAAGACTATTATTTTAATAATAAAAAAATATATAGAAAATGGCAATCCTAGTGTAGTAGTTGAGTTGTTAACTTTTAAGTAGCAAGTTTAAAATTCAAATCTTACCTAAGATGAAATTTGAAAATTAACCTTTAATATAGAAAAACTGTTTCTTGTTAATTAGTTAGATTTAGGTATCTGTAATCTTGAGTATAACCAATCAGATTCTACTTATTATTAGGAGCTTAGAGCATCTATATAAAGTATAACATTATATATATATAAAGAAATATTAATAACTAATGTTGCATTTCACTGTTAATATTAAAAAAAAAAACCATTGTTGCATAAGATTTTGATGCAAACTCACAATAAAACTACTAGATGCAGAAGATTAAAAAACTATAAAGACAGAATTCTACTTAGAAATTCCTAAGTAAAAGATAGCACAAATTTTCAATAATGCTATTAGACTAATAAAAATCCAGAAACCTTCAATAAAGAATAGATAGTTATGCAACTAAATAACAAGATATATAAAAAAGCATATAACCAACCAGGTCACTAAAACTGTTAAAAAAAAAAAATACTATAAGGTATATTATACTGAATTATTTGAATTAGAAATTTAGAAACTTTATTAAATTTTAAGTTGGATAGTAGAGAAATAAAAAGAAGAAGTTAAAAAGATAAATACTAGGATTTGGATAAACTTTATAAAAGTAAAAATAATGTAACATAGCAGTTAAACAGATAACTCTTGTGACTGTAAGTATTAGATAACTATAGCATATTGCATAAAACTAGGTTAGTATATATAAAATATAAAGGACCTAGTAAGTTTTTTGTTAAGAATAAAGTAGTTCTAAAATACTAATGAATATCAGAAACTTGAATAGGTATGGCCTTAAAATGTTCTTATAATACAAGATAGATTGCATATATAGAAAGTTTAAATAAGCAAAACCTCTAGCTAGCTTGCAGATATAACATCTAGTATAGAACTTATATAGCAATGTATAAGCAAACTACTTAAATTAGAGATCAAAAGTGCACATATGGCTAGGTATAACCTTTTATGTAAAAAAGTCTCTAGTGGCACCTATGTTCTATTAACTTAAATAAAACAATTACAATTCAAAGATAAAGACTTTAATATAATATATATATATATATTATTATTTTAGAAAATTGCAATTTAAACTATAATTAGATATAAGTACAATGCTATAATTAATTGTAATTAGAATGAATTATAGCAAAAAGTACTATAATTTATTATAATTATAACTAATTACAGTATTGTGCTCACATTTTTAATTGTAATTCTATAGAAATATATATAAATAAAACTATAAATCTTTTTTATAAATATTCTCTCAAAGATCTTTAGTATGATATGCAACTTTTACAAATATTTTTTATAGAATTATTAACTATCAGACTGTGTAAAATAAAATTAAAAAAAAATAGAAATATTTTTTAAAAAAATACTTGTAACTTATAATTTTGCTTATAAACCTATTTTTGAGTTCTAACAAAAAAAATTTTTTTCAAAATTTTGAAATGAAAACATTTTTGCTATTTCTCTATCTTTAATACTAATCCTTATTCTAAATTATTATATTTTAGTTTGTTTAGATCTTATATTATATACAATTTTATAGAATGTATTATAAAAATTATTAAAAATATTACAATAAAAGTTGCATACAGTATTATACTAAAAGGTTTGTATATAAAATTTTTTATAAAACAGCTAGAAAAGATAATTTTTAACAAAGGTTTTCTATTAGAAAATTTTATAGTTTTAGTTATGATATAATGCTAAAAGCCTATACTTAACAGTTATATGAAGTATTTTAAATTTTTAAATAACTATAACTTTTTATTTAAGAGGTTTTTAAAAAATCCACCTAGTACCTTCAACTACTATACTCTACCAACTTATCTTGTACTCAACCATGGCTTTAACATGCTTATTCTATCTGAAAACAACTCTTTTATGCTTATCATCTTGAAAATTCTCTTTTACTTTGACAACAAATTAACAAAGCTACTGACAAAAGATGTGTTACCCTTACAACACATTCTACTTAAACTATTAATATCATTCTTAACTATTACCATCAACCTGTTCATTTCTCTAATATAAAACTGTCTAATGAGCTTATAACTGATCCACTACTCATTAAATAGCATGTCCAATTATATTTTTATAACTGAACTGTATTTAGACCTATTGATGAAACTCTTTTTAATACCTTTTGGCAACAATACTATCTCTCATTGCTTTATATCAATCCAACCTGATACTAATCTTTGAACTCTCATATTACAAATGAAAAACTTTCTCAAACTCTCACTTAGCTTTAACAACAAAGCCTGTAGTCTTATAGGTATTAGTTATAAAATGCTTAAACATATTAGCTCTAAATGCACTTCTGCAATTGCTAGTCTCTTTAACTATTGCCTTCTTGAAAACAAAATCTCTAAGCAATAAAAACATAACAGAATTTATCTTATTCTCAAATGTAACTCTTTTTATAGTAACCTTAATTTTACTCGACCTATTAGTCTTATTGAACATATTTGCAAACTATATACTAAAATTCTTACAAACAGACTAAGCATTATATTTATTTCTAATTCTATTCTTTTACCTTTTAATTATGTTGCATTTCCTAACAATAGCATTTCAATCTCTATTTACATTCTTAATAATCTTATTGAAAATGATACTTACAATCACAAAAACATTTGGCTACTTTCACAAGATATAAGTAAAGCATATAACTTTATCAACTTTACTCTTTTTAAATATTCACTCTCTTATTTGATACTTCCTTCATCTATTATTAATATTTTTTCTGATCTTTTAACTGATCATTATAACCAAGTTATTACTAATTGTGGTCTTACTTCCTCATATCCTGTTCACAATAGCATTAACCAAAGTAAAACTATTACTTCTTTATTATGGCACATATATTATGATCCACTTATTTCATATATATATGCACAAGTATCTGGCTATACCTTACAATTCTCTTGGTTTACTAATCTCAAACTTCAAACACTCAACTCTTTACAAAAACAATGCTCTGTTTTGGCATATATGGATAATACTCTCTGAGTTGCTTTATCACAAACTGAGCTTTCCAATATACTATTTATAGCTGAATCATTTTATGCTATAGCTAACATTCAAGTTAACATCTCAAAATCTATCCTGGTTACCAAGAATCCTTCATCTCACTATATCTTTATCTCCTATAATAATTATTTTCTTCTACTACACTCTCCTAAATAACCCTTTAAATTTTTAGACTGCTGGTTCACTTTAAATAATAGTTAATCTAAACAAACAAACTTGCTGACCTCTGGGTCGATAGCGCAGTAGTTAGCACTCCGGAGGTCATAATCGCAAGGTTGCCAGTTCGAGTCCAACTGAGAGATAAAAGCTGTGCCAGGACCACGATTGGAAATGATCTTTAAGAGGAGCTTTCCGCTTTCAGACGGATTACTACAATGATAAATAAATCGTGTAACATAGCCACAAAGGTCATGCGGCACCCAGAAAAGGGAAAATCCGACAAGAAACGTCATTAACATAAGGTTTCTCAGCTTAAAGTAATATAAAGAAATGAATAATAGAAGAACGATCCGGCTGGTGGGTCAT